>CAJHQQ010002723.1:0-59122 GCA_905132885.1 Moricandia moricandioides
GTTGATAGGTTATAATATTTACCACTTTTAGACCATGTTATAGGCCCTATTTGGAGTATGTTATGTGTGTCTAGGATGTGTTTTAGAGTCCTTTCAGGTCCATATGCATTATGAAGCATTATAGAGATTATGAGTCATTCTAGAGCTCCAAGATAAAGGAACCTTGTAGCTGGTAAAAATCAGCAATGTACGAGTCGAGATAGAGAGTTGCGTCGATTGACGATGCACCCTTGCCGTCGATCGACGGTCAACACACAAAAGCCCATTCACAGAATACCCGACTTGAAGCCCAAGTCACAGAAATTACAAGATTGCCCCTGGACAAGTTTTACCTAGTTTATATTATCTTTGCTTGTGTTTTATGCAAAGAGAGCTCTTTTACAAGTGTAGAGATTTTCATAGCAAACATAGTAGTTTTTAAAGAGAAGATCAAGACGTTATTCAAGCTTTGTATTGGAACCCTAGTCTACTATCCCTAATCTTATACATTATTTTATGTTTATGATTATGTTTTGCTTAACTATGTCTGAGTAGATCTCTTGTTAGATTTAGGATTTATTAATGATTTTGAAAAATTAGCCAAACAATAGAATTGCTAGGGTGATTAATATATCTATCATCAAATTGTGCTTATTGTTTGTGTTCTTGAGTATCTAACTAGAACCCTAATATTATGATAATAGATATTTGCGAGAGTAGGATCGTTACCTGAGCTAATTATGTTGAGCTTAAGTTGCTAGGGATAATCGAGAGATTAGTCTAGTAATTGTAAGTGAACTTGTCGAATCTAATCATTTATGCTTGACTAAGAAAGCCATCGATCGATGCCGTTCGCATACCATCGATTGACAATCATTCCGATATTGTATATGAGAGTTGTAGACTCTGGGCTTAGCCATAGATATAAATTATCTTTACTTATTAAAATTCGTGTTCTATGATTGAAAACCCCTTGGTGTTTATCCATTATAATTCACTACCTCAAAATCCTAGATCTAGCTATTTTCTTTAATTGCTTACAACCAACTCATTCCTGATTTACTAGTTCTTAAAGTTTATTTAATTGCCTAGCATAACTAAGTTGATTATCAAATCTATTGTGTGCCCTCGCTCTTTGTTGTGGGAACCGAAATTCACATTGTCGATTTTCGTAAACTTAAAGGAAGTCTAAAAGACTCGACTTTCCCAGAGGTCCCACATTATCTTCATAAAGACACAAAAACGAAGAAGAAAGAGATAACACAATATCGATAGTAAGTTGCACAGAGGCATTTTATTGATTGATAAGAACAAAGCTACAAGATTTTCCGAAGCAGAAAACGAGTAAAATCTAGATAACAAAGAGAATCTCAGAACAGAGTGGAAAAGAATCTAAGTAAAGTTTCAAATATGCAGCCACCTATATTCTAAGTTCTTCTAAGCTATCAGAGTTATTCTATGTTAAATCATCCTTGCGCCTTTAGCTTCAGCTCCCTTTATATATGCCTTCTGGGTCGGTTCCCCTTTCCTTTTTTCCCCTAGGTCAAGTTTATCGCTTCGCGGAAATATTCCTTTTTATCTCGATCTTCATCATTATCTTAGAAACTTGACATTTATCTTCCGATTTCACGAGATTTATCTTCTTCTATCAGTAAAGATACACCATCATAACATTGCTGGGCTCAATTTCGTATGAAATCGCAAGTGGGTCTTTAGCCGCATTCTAGGCCTCTTTGGGCCGTATTTCGACTTAATATGTTTTACGATTTCTTGGAAAGAATGTTTAATGATACGACTTAGATTTAACCAGGAAGTTCAAACTTCTCTTATAGTTTAGATAACTGTGGTGTTGAGTTAATTGTTGCCGTTTATACGATAACCATGAACTTCATTCGGGAAAACGATTCTTCATGGTTTTATCATAAAGTTTCAACAATAGTTCCGACAGAGACGAAATGAAGAGAATTTCGATCAAGATTCGAGAGAGAAACAAAGGGGTGTGGTATCACTCGCCATATGGCGACATGGGAGCTGTATTTGGTAACCTTACTTGTTTTAACCATAAAATCTCAACGGAAACTCCGATTGAGACGAAAAGAAAAGCATTTCATTCGCGACTAGAATAAGAATACAAAGGAGAGACACAGCTCACCATATGGCGACCCCAGACTTGGATAGCCGAGGTCACCATATGTCGACCCCGTCTTGGAAAGATCAGGTCACCATATGGCGACCCGGACTCGGAGAGCCTAGGTCGTCGACCCAGACCGTGTGGGTCTACTGGATTATACGGGTTTACGTCGTCATATGGCGACCCGTAACCTTGGTGCACAGGTCGCCATATGGGGACACGTACCTTGCGTGTGCAGGTCGCCATATGGCGACTCGTGCTTTGCATGTGCGGGTTGTCATATGATGACCCGTGATTTGCGAGTGCGGATCGCCTTATGGCGAAACGTGCTTTGCGAGTGCAGGTAGCCATATGGCAACCCGTGATTTGCATTTGTGGTCACCAGATGGCGACCCCTGCTTTGCGTGTGCAGGTTGCAATATGGCGACCCGTCCTTTGCGAGTGCGGGTCACCATATGGCGAACCATGCTTTGAGTGCAGGTAGCCATATGGTGACCCGTGCTTTGCATGTGCAGGTCGCCATATGGCGACCCGTGCTTTACGAGTGCGTGTCGCCATATGGAGACCCGTGCTTTGCGAATGCAGGTCGCCATATGGAGACCCGTGCCTTGCATGTGCGGGTTGCCATATGGTGACCCGTGCTTCCCAAATGTAGGTTGCCATATGGAGACGCGGTTCGTTAAAGGGCAGGTCTCCATATGGCGACCTGGGTTTATACATTCTAGGTTGCCATATGTCAACCTAGGTTCGAGGTGCTTTTGTTCTTTCCGAAATACTCTTTTGATAAGTTACTTCCAGAAGTGGTAACCTTAGTCGGTGATTTCGAGATAACTGTTTTTGACCCCAACAATTAGCCCCCCAGCCTGCAAAGTCTCAAAGATGATTTTTGCGAACGAGTAGTGTGTTTTAATCGGAATCACGACTAAGAGTACTTTTCCGCGAAATTATTTGAGGCTAGTGTATTGCGGAGATTGTCCCTCCTTAATTTTCTATAAGTAGTGAACTCTCATTCCTCATTCTCTTCACACCTTCTCATTTCTTTAATATACCTCTGCCTTCTCTCAAAAAATTCATAAGAAAGATGTCTTCTTCCCAATGTGACAAGAAAAGTTCTGATTTTGAGATTAGCTATTTGACTCTTTCTGCGAGTCTTTTGAAATTGGATCCTCCTAGCACTGTGTCGGCCTACGAAGCTGGCTTCTTATCCTTCCAGGATAAGCTTGCCCGGTGTGGCGCTGAGAAGGAGATTGGCCAGTCTTCTGGTCAACCGCCGGTGCCTCCAGCCCTGATCGAAACTGCATGGCACCATCGTCGGAGACTTTGGTTCAGCCTACAGGCTCATCCACGACGCCCGTTCATATTGAGGATAGGGAGCAGGCTACAGAATGGATTCCCCCTCCTTGGCTAAGTGGGAAACCGTTATGGGGCTGCCTGCTCCTAGTGCTTTTCCGATCGTCCCACCGAAAAGTCAAAAAAGAAACCCTCCTGCCGGCGAGGCGACTAAGAGGAATAGATGCGCTAAAGGAGGAGAAGGCGATTCTGCACTCTAGGGAGGATCTGGCTCGAGTGAGATGCCACAGTATCATACCAAGGTTTGTTTCAAAGATGTTTCCTGTTAGCATGTCGTACCCTTCCCTAACCCTTTATTTGTCTTGTGCAGTTCATATCTTTAATCATTGGAATGATAAATTAATGTGGGTCAGAGGTTGAGCATCTTGTGAGGGAGTTAGCGGAGTCCCGTGAAGATTCATTGGCGTTCGAGAAGAAGTTAAAGGTTATTGAAGATGCTCATTCCGTTGAGCTGTCCTAGTTTGATACTCGGATCGGCGAGCTCGAGTGAGACCTTGGGAAGACTGCGAGCTACCTGCTCAAGGCAAAGCAGGTCAGGAAGACAAAAGCTTTAGAGGCTCGTCGGCTCCAGCGTCAGCGAAGAAGGATTGATGGCTCGTGGGATCGACAAAGTCAAGATGGCCCTTCGCGCTGAGTTTGAGGCCCGCTTAGCAAGGATTTCTGGTTCCCTCGACTCCTTGAAGGCCATCCGAAGTAGGGATCTGGCTCTCTCGACCGTTGAGGGAGGAATGAGTGAGGTCCGGATTTTCTAGGGTGACGGGCCTCTATCTCCACGAGCTGAGGAAGCCCGGCTTTCAGCGCGCAAAGAAGAGTTGAGGGTTGGTGAGGGTGATTTCGACACGATCCTTGGCAGTCTGAGATCTGAGTGCCTCCTTCCGCCGTGTTTGGGCGATGCAGGAGGGTTTGATGCCGTGGTCGTCGAAGGCGCAGCCCCAAGATTGGACGAGGTGATGGTCGAAGGTGAGGTTGCAGAAACTGATGATGAGTGAGGTTGCAGTCTCGTATGAGACTTTTTATCATTCTTATGTTTTCGTTTTGTTTTGATCACCCAAGTGTGGCCTTGTTTGTTTTTGGGACTTGCCGCGTGTGCCTTTGAATCCCTGCCGCTTTGCGGATTTTGCATGAATGGACCAATCTTTTTATTGAAAGGATTTGAGTTTTAAGAGTGTGTCAAGTAGTTGTGTGTAGAGGGAAATTATGAGTTGTCAACTCATAACCTAACTCTTCTTTGTAGATCGTTATATTCGTTGCTCGGTCGAGATGTGCAAAAAATTTCCATGAGCGTTTAGATGTGAACGAAGAGGCATGATTTTAGGATCTCGTATCTTTTGATATTCATGCCTTTAGACGTTAGAGGCCAGTGTGCTGGGTTTAGGGCAAGACCTAGGTTTACTCTCGGTTAAGGCTGTGCGATGACTAATAGGCTTTCGTTTTGCTTGTTGTGATTTTAACCTGATTCTGTACCGCTTTAAAGTCCGCAATATGTTCTCGGCTTATACAACTTGTATGGTCGGAATCGAGCATCTCTTCAAGGACAATTGTTAAGTCTCCCGAAAGTGCTGACCAAAATTTTTGGATATCTTTTATAGGGCTACTGTCCTTGTGTTGGATGTACGAGAGCTATCCTTGTGAGATAACTTATCATGTTTAGGACATTTCGAGTTCGTTGAGATCAGAAACAAACTTATTGGTAGATATTACAGTTTTTGAGCTTTCTCGAAAGACACGTGTTTGAGAGGGTGTGTGTGACACCCCCGATCATAAATGACCGGAAATGGCACGGTCGATGCTCCCTAAAAAGCCGATCCAAGGTTCACGGAATACTTCCAAGTTCCTTAGACTAACAGTCAGAAAACACCAACGTTCCTATTGGACATCGCCCGAGGCTTTTCAACCCGACCGAGCAAATACCCGATAGTTGGTTCGTCCGGACAAGGACTAATATCATATGGAAACCCGTACTTTAAAAACATTCTTTATAAATTATATATTTATTCATTCAAAAGCATCTTACAGAAATGATATAGATGAACCTCAAAGTTTTCGAAAAACAATATTTATACATAAGATTGATTAAAACTACTTTGCAAGGATAATAAAACTACCGCTGGCTAATGCTGTTCCTTTCCGTCCTAAAGTAAAGTTCTCCCGCCTACTGGTTACCTGCATCACAAATGAGTCATGAGTAACTAGTTTACTCAATGAGTCTAATCCTGCACCCCCAACACATATCAATAGTATCCTGTGCAGTTAAATCCATTTGTATACAGTGGAAATGTATTCCATAATTATTATAAATATATATATAAGGCCTATCATTCCATCGATGTGAATCCTATCTTAAACATCACCTCCATGTCACCCGCCCTTCACTCATATATAAATACGATATATCTACTAAACCCGATAAACCACAATGGCTAACCAAGGCTAGTGAGTTAGCATTACCATCATCCTCAAATGTCCTTATGAATATTTGAGACTGCATCGTCATGCAGTACACGGCCTCCAGGGTGCTATCCAATCATCGTGTCTTCATGACCTTGTTCCATTCGCAGGACCAAGTCACGGTAATGCATGGACTTTAGGGAAAGTGAATATGATTAGACTTCACATGAATCATATTCATATACTTAATAATATACATATATATTAGTACTTGAGAACAAGTACTAAGGTTCAGGATAAACCTCAAAGAATAATTCATAGTAATCCTTAAGTGTTTACACAAGGTAGACATTTCATATTTCATTATAGATTAAAAGACTTTTCTAATCAATCAACAATATCAAGTATGCAACCAAGTAATACTCATTCATAACTCATCAACATCTATCTAGACTCACCTTAGAATCCATGAGATTGGTTAAAGAAGACTAGACTCGAGCTCAACTAAACATTCGCCACTTTATGATCACTCCCAAAAGAGAATGAAGACAAGGCATGATCCGGCTGGTCCAGTCACCCTCTTCCATCTGAGTTCAAAACAGAATGGTTGGAACATAATGTTCATTAGTCTGGTTCAGCCCCACTGTTCAAGATTCAGGGCAGCTACTAAGAAAATTTCAGAGCAGGTTCAGTTTAGTTCAAACAGAAATTAAACTAATCACAGTTCATATCAAATCGGTTAAGCTCAGCTAGAACAGTTCAGACTAAATCAGCTGTTTAAGAGCAGACGACAAGCTAAGAAAAGACTAAACCTAACTTTGGTTTAGTCTAAATGATATGAACATGATAAACAACTCAGACAGCTTGTTCAAATCAAAATTGTTCTTAATCAAGTAGCTAAGCGTACCGGTTTTACTCAAAGCTAGAAGAATTTGATTTCACTCTTCCTTGATGATGCTCACGCCTTATCATTTAGATCAGAGAAACCCATGATCGATTCATGATCAGATAAATCTTAGGTTTTATTGCAGACATGAAGCTTTACTAAAACTGATCTTAACCAAATCATATGACCTTACCGATTAAATCAAAGAATCAAGTCATGGGGTGCTCTCAACTCCAAGATGAAGTCTCGACCAACTTTCAGTTATTACATACACCATACTTTACTGATTCAAGACATAAGATGGTGAGAAGGGTCAGCCATGCTCTAGTTTAATTCTTTGATTTTTCCATAATTTTTCTCTGATTTTTCTGTATGAATTTTCTCTCTTCTCTCTCTGATTTTCTCTGAAATTAATATGGTTTTTCCTGAAGATTCTGAAAGACCAGAAGGAGAGAAGAAGGTGTTTTATATCATAAGAGGTTGCTTCAGCTGAGGGTTCACTTAACTCCAAGCAAGGCTGAGAGAGGAAATGTGGAGAGCTGCTTCATGATTCTTAGCAGCAAGCTGCTGTCCTTTCCCTCTCATGAAGAAATCTTCTCAGCGACATGATATATTTTAATTTACTAATAAGGCAAAAAAAGCAGGCTGGTAGGTGCATGGCATGTGACAGATTAATGAGAAAGCAAGCAAACTAGTTGGTGAAGGTATTAGACATATTAACTTGTCGATAATTTAGGACATTATTCGACTAAACTTTCTCTTCCTTCGAATCTTGTCCTGCTTTCGAATAAGCTTGATTAGCTTAAGTAAATTCGAACAACATAATTAAAACTCGGCCAGAACTATCAATAGGAGGCCTTTCGACCACACGACAGTCGCGTCGAGACATTAAATCACCGGGTCGATTTTATTTTTAAATCTGATCATCCAATGTCCAATCTGGTCTTACTGATTTTTTTTCGACCAAAATTATATCTGCTCGAGGGTTATTAAATTCTTCCCCCCCTCAAAAGAATTCTTCCTCGAATTCTCAAAACATAGCTGTACACACTTTACTGGACAATGGGGTCTCTGAACTTATACTCTTCTGCTTGCGTCAAAACAACTAATGGTTGGTTCCCCAAATATTTGAACTTACAAAATTTTCAGATTCTCCAATCTTTTGATATGGTTCTCACCTATCCGCAAAGGACCTTTAGGATAGGCTTAATTGAGTTGCCAGTTTTTGGGTTTCAGTAGTGCTATTAAATCTGATATAAGCTCACACAACATTGCCTCACCGATTTTCAATGGTATGTCTGAAAGAAGCTCTGGTCAACAGATAACCTTTCAAACTCTGATAGACTCACTATTCGGTACATATCAATATAACAGATCGCCGATTTTCCTAATTCTTACAAACAATCCTTTCTTTTATGAGCAAACACTTTCAAGGTAACCAATTCTTTACAGCACATAACTCTCATATACTGTGGTCTGCATACTTCTTTTGATAGCCTTGAGTCTATGCATACCATCACTTCTCAAACTTTTCTATTTGCCTTTCTCTCATATCGACAACATGAAAATGTGGGATATTAGGTGATGTGCAATATGTGAAAGTAACATCTCGGGTCTTGTCGATGTCAACTTGATTAACCGTGCAACAATCAAATAAGAACATGCACGATCAATCACGCTAACATGATTCAGACCAAGGGTGCTACTCTCAAATACACACACTCACCCATTCCAAGAATTATCTTCCTTACAATCTTCAGTAAATTTATGATCTATCTGAGGCCCTCTTCATAAACTTCTGAACAACTCCAATCTCTCTAATGTTCCCCATAACCAAATCTGGTCCTATTGCTTTCTGATTTCCTTCTTCTATCCAACAACTGAGGATCCAAAAGGTTTGTCTATACCACGCTTGATTCACCAATTGAGTACTCTTGTACGACGACTCGAGAGTTTCTGTATTGATACATCCTCTGATATCTTAACAACCTTGGCATTTCCGTTTTCCTTATGGTCATAGCTTTTCTTTCATTTATCAATCTCCCTCGGGTTCACTTAACATCTCTTTTATAATCATCATGCTTAACTTCAGGTAGGACTTGGGTTCCTTCTCCCACATCTCCTCTTACTGAATTTGTACATGGCACAGTTCTCATACTATTCTCTGAAATTCTCTTCAATAAATTTCTTCCATGTTTTCCTTAAGTTCCCATTCTTCAGCTGTTCCTCAGATAAAAACGAGTAAGCCATCTTGAGTACTACTTGCAATCTTGAAGAATTTTCACTCTCTCCTTATAAGGGCAGCTAAATTCTTCTTCATGATTCTTGAAATCTTTCTCAATATCGACGCTAAATTTCCTCTACTCTAAGCATAAACAACTGCATTTTCTTTTCATAGGCTTCTTTGATCATTGAACACTTGCATCCTTTCTCCATACTGAAATGGTTGCGAAATTTGATCTGCAACAAAACTGCAGCCAACTCCAGCTCGTGCATCCGATAATTTACCTTATCCTTGTTTAGCTCTCTTGATGCATCGACGATTACCCTATTTTCTTTCATCAGCATTCACCTAAGCCAACACACGATACGTCCATGCAATAATATATGGTTGGTTAGGCTCATGCAAATCTTAGATATGTGTAGACATAGAGACTTCCTCTAGCTGATTGCTTACTTCATCAATCCTTTTACTTCATTCCAAGGTAACACCATTCTCAGTCGATCAACTCAGAAGTTGATATGGTTTCTAAATCTTGAATAACCTTCTGATGGTAACTGGCCAATCCAAATAACTTCAAATCTCAATAACATAGATTGGACACGACCATTCTATAATAGTAGCGCTCTTTTCTAAATCTGCATAAACTCTTTGTTCTAACACTCATTGACTTAAGAATCTAACTGCCAATTACCAGTAGCAACATTTACTAAATCTTGAAGCATCCATCAAACCTCCTTGGAATAAAACTGCACCTTGTGACCGATCTTAACCACTCTTCAATTCTATAACTTGATACTTGACCCTGATGGTCACGTCCTTGAATTAACTATAGTCAAAAATAACCGCAAACTCTAGTTCTTCTTCTTTACCACTTACATGGGTACATCCCATGGCAAAGAAATAAATCGAACGAAACCTTTCTCCAAACAAATCTTCTATCTGCTACTTTTCTCGATTAGAACCACTTGCGCAGATGTCTAGGCTATTGCAGAGAATCCAAGTTCAGGATGACTACTGAATAGGTTACTTCTAGATGTTGACAATCCTTCCAGCGCCTTAAACAAATCATTGAATTCTCTAATTATCATAATGTCCTCTATACTCTTCTCCTTTTGATATTCTACTTTCACAATGATCAGAATAATGGAATACACTACTTCACCTTTTCCCAAAAGGAAGTCAACTCTCCAGACTGATATGAGTGATGCTCCAACACTTAGTAGAATACCACTGTAAGCCAACGGTGACTGGTCTTCTCCCAAAAACTACTTTCCTCAACAACTTCCTAATTGAGCTCGGTAACTAGATAACCAATATCACTCTAGAAAGAAACAAACCGCTCTAATGGAAGTACTAAGGAAAGGGGATGGCATACGAAGGCATACCATAATTCTAAATGGAAGCCACTACTTCCACGAATAAGAATGATATACTTGAATTCACCAAAGTGAATCCTCCCTAAAACAATGACACTACCCGGGAACTACATCTATATGTTGTTCACGAATTAAACACCATATGGTCAGAAACTTCCATCCATAGAAAAGGTCTCTTACGACACTTTGATCACACTTTCACTTATTTATTTAATTATTAATATTTTTAAAATTAACACAACATACAATGGGATAAAAAGCAAACCTGTGATTGGACCATTCAGGTGTTTTCATGGTCCAAGCAACTAAAAAGTGTAGGCTCCACCCAAATAGCCAAACACTTGGTTAGGGACTAATTGTAAGGAAAAGCGAACAAGTCCAACAACTGGTACCCTAGGTATATAGGTTAAAGGAATCAGGTAACTTCATGGACATGGGTTGAATTAAATCCTTATTTTTCAGAGGAGGACCAAAGTGTGAATGACGTAAGCGATCCAAGATTTATCCACTTTAAAAATCATGACCATCATGTCCTCGCTAGCCACAACCATAACAACTGAGGGTCCTCGGTCTCGATCTAATGAAACGTCCAACCAAAATAATTTCCATCGACTTCCTTGATTCCTTATCTGAAACTGACCTTCGATCTGAACATGATAGCCTTTAGATGGTCTAAATGGCACGAAGAATGTTCCTTGGCAGTAATAGCTTTCTTAACTTACATGTCATACTATATTGTCTCCTCAAAGCTCTTCAGCACTACAATGTATAGTTACTCCAATTGTTTGGGAGAAATCCCCAAAGAACATCCTTATGAACTTTGACTCATCCTCCAAACCAAAATGGGTGAATCAGATTCACTCGACCTCAACCTTCTGGCGGAAACATCTCACTCTGCTAACTCGATAAGTGGAATCTCCAATCGGTCTAATGCTTTGGGTAGAAAACACTCCATCTTGAACTCTTAAGAGAAATCTGTCTAACCTGGACTAACATTCCCAAAATAATGCTTAACGCTTAACGACTAAGTCACAGCATCCTTCTTGATATTGTCTCCTTGTGATGAATTGTGATCCGTTGTCTGTAATGATTTCGTGTGGGATGCCATGCATGCAGATAATGTTTCTCCACACGAAGCTTTCGACATGAGAGTCTTTGATATTTTCGCATTTTCTTGCAAAGTTCTCGCAGTCCTTGATCATTGTTGGCCAGTAGTAACTTTGGCGTTTAATTTTGACTACGAGGGATCTTCCGCCGGAGTGATTCCACAGGATCCAGAGTGAATTTCTCCCATTATCCCTCGCGCATGTCATAAGGGGTCCGGAGAATCTCCATTTGTAGAGTTCTCCTTCTACCAATACATATCGCGCGGACATGGCCTTAATTTTTCGGGCCACCCATTTCTCTGCTGGGAGTGTTCCATCGGTGATTTATGCTAGGATGGTTTGCATCCATGGTTTGTTGAACACGTATTCGATTTGTAAGTTTTCTTTTTCTGATTGGGCATCGACTTTGCCTGCGTCATCGTCATGTGGGTCGATTAAGTTCACGACGATAGGTGGTCCGATGCTAGGGTGCTCTATGAATTCCACGGGGATTACCCTGCTTAAACCTGGATCAGAGCTGGACGCTGGTGCGGCCATGGCATCTGCCTGGGTGTTCTTCGCGCGAGGGATTCGTGTCAGAGTGAATTGATCAAAGCTTTGGGTTATGTATTGGACAACCTTCAAGTAGGTGTCCATTCTTTCATCTCTTGCCTCGTATTCTCCACTGTATTGATTTGCTACAAGCTGCAAGTCACAGTGCGTGGATGTTGCGTATTTTCAGGCTATGAGCCAGCAATGAGAGCTTCGTACTCGGCTTCATTGTTGGAACCCTGGAAAATCAATCGAAAATGATTGTTCCAGTAATTTCCCTCTTGGTGAAGTCAGTCGGATTTCGCTCCCGGAGCCCTGTTTGGATGACGATCCATCGACGGAGTTTCCAGGTCGAGTCCGACTCTTGGTTCGTTGTGCACCCTGTGGGAAGCTCTACCAAGAAGTCAGTGAGCACTTGCAATTTTGCACAAGCTCTCGCTCGATACTCAATATCGTATTCGCTTACCTTGACTTCCACTTTGCTAACCTTCCAGATTGACTGGCGCTATGCAAGATGAGTACCACGATCGTATGAGATTGGAAATAAGGCCTCAGTTATTGGGCTGACATTACGTCCGCGAGAGATGGTTTTTCCATTAGCGGGTAACACGTCTCTACATCCAGTAGGATTTTACTTACGTAGAAGATAGCCTTTTGTTCGCCTTGATCTTCTCAGATGAGGACTTCGCTTACAGCTATTATGGATACTGTGATATACAGAAACAAAGGCTCCCCTTCTACGGGTTTTGCGAGCACCGGGGGAGTGGCCAGGTAGTGCTTCAACTTTTGGAAAGCTTTCTCGCACTCCTCAGTCCATTCGAACTTTTTAGTCCCTTTGCACCCTCGGTCCATTCCAACTTTTTATTCCCTTTCAAGGTGTCGTAGAAAGGTAAGCATTTATCCGTTGATCGCAAGATAAAACGATTGAGTGATGCGACTCTACCCGTTAACCTTTGCTCCTCTCGCTTGGTTCTTGGAGATGCCATCTCAATCAGCATGGTGATCTGTTTTGGATTGGTCTCGATTCTCCGAAAGGTCACGAGGTATAAAAAGGGGGAATATAGATTTCTTCTCTTATGAGATTGATAGTTTGATCGCGGGGGCGGCCCGGCAGGCTAGCGATCAGAAAAGAGGCAGTCTAAAGCGATATGCTCTTCTTCTTCCTCCACTGGAACCTGCATTTTGCGGGGTTCAATTTCATGTTATGTAGGTTTAACCTCTCAAAGCATTCTTGGAGATGATTGACATGGTCTTGGTGCTCAAGAGATTTTACGAGCATGTCGTCGATGTATACTTCCATAGTTTTCCGAGTTGTTTGGAGAACATTCGGTTAACCAGTCGTTGATAAGTTGCACCAGCGTTCTTAAGGCCAAATGGCATTACTCTGTAATAATAAGTACCGCGGTCGGTTATGAACGCAGTTTTATCCTGATCATCGGCGTTCATCATTATCTGATTGTACCCGAAGAAAGCATCCATGAATGACAATAGCTTGTTTTCTGCCTGTTTCTTCGACCAATCGATCGATGTGAGGCAGTGGGAAACTATCCTTTGGACATGCTTTGCTGAGATCTGTAAAATCGACGCAGACTCGTAAATTTCCTTTTTTTCTTTTTGGCGACGACTGGGTTAGCGAGCCAGTCATGATACCGTACATCTGTTATGGATCCGACTTTGAGGAGTGTTTCGACCTCGTCGTTAACTGCAGAGGCCCGTTCAGGACCCAAATTTCATCTTTTCTGTGTGACTGGTTTGAAAGTTAGATCGACGTTAACTTCGTGACATGTAATGTTGATGTCAATCCCTGGCATGTCTTCCGCAGCCCACGTGAACATGTGTAAGTTCTTTTTTAGACAGGTGATAAGCTCCGTTGCAAGGATTCGCGAAGATTAGCGCCGATTTCAACGCAGCGGTCTGGGAATGCTTCGTCGAGGCACACTGAGACCACGGGTTCGCAGGTTGGTTCGTGTTTTCCCTCGAGTGCTTTGGCTACTCGCGACTGCCAAAAGATTTCTGTTTCGTTTGGTCCTAAGGAATTGTCATCAACAGACGACTTCTTTTTCTTGTTGGAAGGAGTCTCTGATGACGAGCCCTTTCGTTTTAGTTCTGTGGCGAAACAGACTTGCGAGATTTTTCTATTCCCCAGATTTTCTCGATTCCGCGAAACTTTGGGAATTTGAGACACATGTGGTATGTTGACGGGACAGCCTGCAATGCGTTCAGCCACAGAGTTCCTACGATCGCGTTATATGATGTGGGTCGATCAATGACAAGGAACTCCACGATTTTTGTTATGCTGCCGGGACTAACCGAGAGGTTGATTGTGCCGAGAGTCATGGTAGCCTCCCCCGAGAGTCCTACTACTGGGTTTGGGTTGTAGCATCCCCAAAGAAACGAACAAGCCGGTCATAACACACAAAGGCAAACGTTCCATGGTATGATTAAAGGGTTAAGTCCAAAATATGATCGGGACTTAGCCAAGAAAAAAAGGAAAAAATAAGAAAAGAAGCTGCAATGAGCTAAAGAAAGAGTGTAAACGAGCTGGAATAGGCTTGGGTGACATGGAATAAGCTTGGGTGAGCTTGGGCGAGCTGGTCGGAGCTGGAAAAAGCTTGGGGTAAGATGGACCAAGCTCAGGTTGAGTTCAGAAAAGCTAAGTCAGCTCAATCAGCAAGTAGACCCAGCTCAGTCAGCTGAACCAAATGCCGGGAAGCTCAACTCAGATCGTTGGAGTGTTCGATGGTTTAGCCAGCTGGTTAGGTCGGGACAGTTATCAGACCAAAATTCGGATTAGATGCGGATCCGAACTGGTCCAGCTGAGCTAAGACACGTGTGGCAAGCGTGTTCGGCAGTTTTGGGACGAAGGGGCACGTATGGATAACCGCCCAGACGATTTCCTAAAAGGCACCTTTTCGCCCAAGACAGTTTCTGGACGGTATTTGGCCTAGTCTTCTTTATATTTTGGGCCTGGGTATCAGTTCCTAAGGAAACTCACGAAAAGATCAGAACCAAAAAGGCAACCGAAGGGGAAGAACTAAGGCAAATTGGGAAGAAGACTTGATCGGAATCAAGACACAAAGGCAATCCGACTGCATCATCTTGAAGAACGATCCAGAATGAGTCCAAAGGAGAAGGAACCGCGTACTGGGACCGGGAATCCAGAACGCACTTCCAAGGTGAGTGGATGGACCGGATAAACCATCGCTCATAGCCCTCGGGTGATTCCGACTGGTTCTATGGCGACTGGGTTAAACAGTTACATCCATATCTTTCTAAACTTGATCGTTTTCTTCTTTCTTCTGTATGAACGATCAAGTAACTTAGGCCTTAGGTCCGAGTAAAAAGACCAAGGCTGTAAGCCGGTCCGATCATGTGATCTGATGCTTAAGTTCTGGATCCGATAGATCACAAGTTCTAGCCAAATGGCTTGATCGGGTTAAGGTCGATCCGGATGGTTCAATGGTAAGACGGACAGTTATGGATCCGCAAACTGAACTTGAACGATCCGGTTAATAAAACAAATAAATCGAATATTATTAAGGGAATTTTCGGGATGAACTTAGAAAGAAACCGATTATTGTTGCATGCATTAGAAACTAACTGTTAAGTTATCGGATATATGCTTACGTTTTGGTTGGTTTTGGGATATGAAAGTGATAGTGGGAAGGATTTGGCTAAGCCGTGAAGACTCGAGACCGTGGGTGGATGGGTGGTTGGGTAGACTGATGTAGGATCAAACATTGTAAAAGCCTATTGTGCAAACTTAACAATTGTATCGAATCCTTTTTATTATAAATAAAGCAATCAGTTTATCTTAGCTTTGACTCTAATAACTCGCATATAAACTCTAAAATTTTGAATGACTGAATAATGGAACTTGACTTAAGATTAAAAAATGAACTGGTCGGCCTGGATTATCCATGGTCGAACCATATGAACCTCATTGGATCAATTGTCCGGGTTCGGGCGCTTCATGGGTCTTCCGCGATTTCGGATGAATCGATTTCCATTCTCTCGAGGGTGTTTTTGAAGATGATATCGGCCGAGCTTCCGGTGTAGACCAATATCCTTGTGAGATCGATATTCTGGAATGTCAACTCGATAAAGGAGATCGTTGAGAGGTTTGACTGAGTCGGTCATTGCTCTCTCCATAAAGGAGATGACGTCACCGCCTGTTTGGTTAGGCATATTGTTTCTAAGTCGTTATATGATTTTTGAGTTAGAGAATCGAGCCCCCTCCTTCTAGCGCCAAACTGTGGAAACAAAAGTTCACATTGCCCTTTTTTTTTTGGTCAAAAAATTCACATTGTCTATTTTTGTAAACTTAAGGGAAGTATCATTTCCCAAAGGTCCCAGATTATCTGCGTAAACACACGAAAACGAAGAAGAAAGAGATAACAGAATATCAAGATTAAGTTTCACAGAGGCGTTTTATTGATTGATAAGAACAAAGCTAAATGATTTTCCGAAGAACAAAACATGTAGAATCTAGCTAACAAAGAGAATCTCAGAACAGAGATGGAGAAGAATCTAAGTAAAGTTTCGAATATGCAGCCGCCAATATTCTAAGTTATTCTAAGCTAGCAGAGTTATTCTAGGTCTAAATATTTTCATTCTTGCGCCTTTAGCTTCATATCCCCTTATATATGCCTTCTGGGCCTGTTTCCCTTTCGTTTTTTTCCCCTAGGCCGAGTTTAACGCTTCGCGGAAATTAGGCCTGGGCATTTTACCCGGACCCGAAAACCCGAAGCGGAACCGATCCAAAAATACAGGTTCGGGTCCGGGTCCGGGTCTATGATGAAGTACCTGATGGGTCCTCTTTATTTGGACCCGCGGGTCTTGGTTTGGGTCCGGGTCCTACCCGAGATCCGATCGGGTACCCGAAGTATCAAGGAATAGTTTCGGGTATTGGGTTAAATTTTATATTTTTTAAAATATAATTCGGGTATTTGGGTAAAATTTTGGGTATTGTTGGGTTTTCGTTCAGATTTCGGTAAATTTTTGGGTATTTATTGGGGTTTTTTTTCAACTTTTTGGGTTTTCGAGTCTACTTCGGGTATTTCAGGTCTTTTTCAGGTCCTAAATTCCCGAACCGCTCCGAACCCGAAATATACCCGAAAATTATGGGTATTTTACAGGTATTAAAATTATAGACCTGAACCGACCCGGACCCGATAGGAACCGACCTGAACCCGACCCGAGGACCCGAATGCCCAGGCCTAGCGAAAATATGCATTTTTATCTTGATCTTCATCATTATCTTGGAAACTTGACATTTATCTTCCGATTTCGCGAGATTTATCTTCTTCTGTGAGTATAGATACATCGTCATAACATTGTTGGAATCAATTTCGTATGAAATCACAAGTGGGTCTTTACCCGCTTTCTAGGCCTCTTTGGGCCGTATTTTGACTTAAACGTTTTTACGATTTCTTTGAAAGAACATTTAATGATACGATGTCAATTTAGCGAGGAAGTTCACACTTCTGGTATAGTTTAACAACTGTGGTGTTGAGTTACCGTTGCCGTTTATACCATAACCATGAACTTCATTCGGGAAAACAAGTCTTCACGGTTTCTATCGTAAAGTCCCAACGGTAACTCCGATTGAGACAAAACTAAGAGCATTTAGATCGACATTCAAGAGAGAAGCCAAGGAGTGTGGTCTCACTCGCCATATGGCGACCTGGAGCTGTATTTGGTGACCCGGGTTTGTTTGGCGATTCTTACTTGGTTTAGCCGTAAAATATCAATGGAAACTCTAATTGAGACAAAATGAAAAGAATTTTTATCGCGACTCGAACAAGAATAAAAAGGAGAGACACAGCTCACCATATGGAAACCCAGACTTGGAGAGCCGAGGTCTCTATATGGCGACCCGGTCTTTGAAAGTTCAGGTCACCATATGGCGACCCGGTCTTTGAAAGTTCAGGTCGCCATATGGTGACCCGGACTCAGAGAGCCTATGTCGCCATATGGTGACCCGGACTTAAGAACCTAGG
The DNA here is from genome assembly GCA_905132885.1 of Moricandia moricandioides. Lineage (NCBI taxonomy): Eukaryota > Viridiplantae > Streptophyta > Magnoliopsida > Brassicales > Brassicaceae > Moricandia > Moricandia moricandioides. The sequence continues at coordinate 17,974 of CAJHQQ010002723.1, forward strand.
TCGCCATATGGAGACCCAGACCGTGTGGGTCTTGGTCGCCATATGGCGACCCAGATTGTACGGGTTCAGGTTGCCATATGACGACCTGTAACCTTGGTGCACAGGTCACCATATGGCGACCCGTACCTTGCGTGTGAAGTTCACCATATGGTGACTCGTGCTTTGTGTGTCCGGGTTACCATATGGCGACCCGTGCTTTGCGAGTGCGGGTCGCCATATGGCGACCCGTGCTTTGTGAGTGTAGGTCGCTATATGGCGACCTGGTTCGTTAAAGGCTAGGTCACCATATAGGCGACCTGGGTTTGTACATTTAAGGTCACCATATGACGACCTAGGCCTAGGTTCGAGGTGCTTTTGTTCTTTCTGAAATACTCTTTTGATAAGTTACTTCTAGAAGTGGTAACCTTAGTCGATGATTTTGAGATAACAGTTTTTGACCCCAACATCTGTCGATCCCTAAGTACTATAGTTGAACCTCTTATTTGAGAGAGTAATCAATAGCTCTAGGGTAATTTGAGTACGTATCAACATGATGGGGATGCCTTTGCCACCATCTACCTTATCGATTGTTTCTCTCTCGCAACTTTTCTAATATTTGCTATTAAAGCTTCTGTGCACATGATGAATATATAAAGAGAAAGAATATCCCCCTGCCTTAATCCTCTCTCTAGGGTTATACTTCCTCGCGGTTTTCCATTCAATAAAACTTTGCATTGTACCGAGGAGATGTATTCTATCTTCAGTTGTATCCAGTGTAAATGAAATCCCATCGTATGTAACAGAGCCTAAATAAATCTCCATTCCACCATATCGTATGCCTTACTCATATCTATTTTAATTGGCATGAACTTATCTTGGCAAGACTTATTAGTTCGTAGACCATGAAACATCTCCTGAGATCAATCTTCCTGCCACGAAAGCTAATTGTGTTTCCGAAATAAGAGTGGGAAGACATCCTTTTAATCTTTGACATAAAAATTTTGAAATAATCTTGTATCTTACATTGCATAAACTAATAGGTCTCAGTTCTGTCATCCTAGTAGGTCTTTCCATTTTTGTGATCAAACATATATTTATGATGTTCAATCTTGCATCCATTTTCCATGTTCGCAACAAAAAAATGATCACCAACTCCAGAATATCCTTCTTAATAATATGCAAAGAATGTTGAAAAACACCGTCATTCCATCTGGTCCAGGTGCTTTCTCGAGATGCATCATAAAAAATGCTTGCCTAACTTCCTTTTATGTTGCAAGTCACAACAATCTCTGATTCATCTGACTAGTTATACTTTGTGGGATGTCCTCTAAGAAACCATCAAATGCTGAGAGTAATGTGGAATTGAACATGTCATTAAAGTAATCGACTGTCACTTTTCTACTCCTTTTTCTTCAGTTGTCCATTGTCTTCCTTTATCATGTAAAACAACAATTATGTTCCTGGCAAGACGTTGTTTTGTTAAAGCATGATAAAAAATAGTATTAAATCGCCACAGGTTACAACTCTTCTGTTGCCAGTAATCTTCCTCATCTTTATATGCTTCTTGCAGCTTCCGAAAGACCTCCATGATTTCCTCCTGCGTTCTCGTATCATCTGATTGTACCTCCTTCAGAGCTCTTTGAAGTTCATCGATTTTTTACTTCCCACATGGTGGATTATTCTTCCTCCAGTGCACAATTTCATGATGATAGTTATTTAGCTTAGAAACAAAGTCGGCCTCAGATTTTGTACTGAATCCTCCCACCCTCTACTAATCGATTCTAGTAAAACTTCTTGTCCAATCCACCTCTTATCAAAACGAAACTTCCCCCGCCGCCTTGGTACCTTATCCTCCAAAAAAGAAAGTATTGGTCTATGATCAGAACTTATCATGCCTAAATATTCCGTTAAAGAACATGGAAAAAGAGTGTGCCAGTATTCATTCGCCAGACCACCATCTAGGCGACATCATATCATTTCCTTTCCTCGTCTTCCTTGCCACCCCATTTGGACTCCTCATGCTGGAAATTCAAGTAAACCACAATTTCTGATCATATTATTGAAATCTGCAAAAGAGGCAGCATTTCGTAATGTACCTCTTTGTTTCTCGTGATTTCCACAAATCTCATTAAGATCTCCAATAATAAATCATGGATCCGTTCTTACTAAAGCATATCTCGTTAGTCGTTCTCACACATGCTCCAGGAGCTTTGGTACTGGATCCCCGTAGACAAAGGTTAAGAACACTTTCTTCCATAAAATCTCAGCCTCCACATCAATCATCCTATTGCTGGTGTATAAAATATTGTCCTTATAATCATTATTGCAGTACATAACTAATCCTCCAATCGCCCCAATTGGATCCACTGTAACCAAATTATTAACCAAAATGGGCTTGCAGTCCATGAACAAAAGCATAGTCTTGTTTTGTTTCAGATAAAAATAAGAAATCAGGCTTATGTTTGTACCAAATCTACCTGAGAAAACTGATCCTCCACTTACTTCCCCTTCCTCTACAATTCCAGCTTAAAACTCTCATAAAATTAAAATTCAATGTCTGCTCTGACGAGCTCTTGGTTCGGGATTAATGATACCCTGTGAACTCCACCTCGCTTCAGTCCCAAATGATAATTTTGGCAGTAATACTACTAAAATATTGAATGAACCATGCATCCTCTGTTGCATTTTCCTTTATCCTATCCAAAGCAAACCGTTTTTATCCATTGTAATGTTTTATCTTTTCTGTTCGTATGTTCCTAACAACGATCAACGAAGACATTTTCTTTTCCAACAAAACAAAACCTTAGAAGAACCATGTTGATTTGCAATTAATAAAACCGCTCTCAATACCCCATGACTGGCTGAAAATAGGTTCCATTACCTTGCTTTAAACCATATCACGAAAGATCTAGCATGAACCATTAACAAAGAACAGGCGAAACTCCAAGAAAAAACATAACTTGTACACTAAGAATCACTTAAATAATCTTCCTAGATCTGTCTAATCCGATTTACTCAACGTCACACCTGACAAGAGACAGACCAATTCTTAATTTACCCAAAACCACAATGGTCAAGAAACTCTCACGATTTCACAAAGCACACACAGTCTAGAACAGCCTCTAGAACTCGTGTTTATTTTTCCAAAAACCGTAACAACTCATGAAGCCCTTCCACCCAATATATACTCCAAATAACTACAATATATTGTGATAGACTCAAATCTTCCCAAATCTTTTTGTTAGCCACCTCGCCAAACTTCCAAGAATCTTGGAACATTTTCTTCAGCTAGCGACTTCCCTTGTTTTATTCGTGTTGTGTAACACAAGCTACAGCCTGTGTAACACAAAATATTTCTCTCGTGTTTTATTCTCCTAGTGTAACACAAGACACAACTTTCATAATACACGCGAACAAATGCTTCAACTTTGAGCTTACAGTCTCCCACTATTTATTATGTGACAACTCAAGCACCTGTTAAAAACAGCAACTCCAACACTAACAGAAACAATCCATGACATTCCATACTGAGTTTGAAATATCATTACATGAGATCATTGTTAGGACACAAAATAAAAACACAAGAGTAACCACATTGTCATGATATACAAACTAATCAGAGCACACACTAGGAAAAGATTTAAGACATATCATAATCTTCAGCTTCACCTACATGTCCTGGTTGAACACCACCACCATATTCTCCCTCTGCTTGGTTGCACATTCAGATAAAAAAAAACTTTTCGAGCATGTGAAAGCAGTTATAAGGAACATAATAGTACAAAAAAAACTTACTTCGACTCCTTAGTTGGATAGTGCGCAAACAGTCAACAACCTTCTGTAAGTCATCAACAAGGTTTGGAGGTTGTTCCACTCCACCAATTCCCATACCCGCCTTGCGGTCTTTCATTTCAGCAGTAGGATGTCTTGTGGCTTCTTCATCTCCTCTACGGGGAGGAATGATCCTTTGGGCATTGAGAAGGTGATGTATGAGAGTGGGAAAGCAGATTCTTCTTTGAGGATCATCCACATTTTTTGCCATTGCTAGAAGTTGTTCATACACCAAGATTCCAAAGTCAGCACCTTTCTTGTGATGAAGTGAGTAGAGGAACTTCAAGCGATCAGGATTCATGCTCGTGTAGTTCATAGTGGGCATTCAATTCGAGCAGCACAACTTATACAGAACCTGATTTGTAGCCGCGAGATATTTTGAGCTCATTCCTTCCCACCGTTGATGTCGTCCATTTGTGAGGAAAGAGACGACGGAATCAAGGTTTTCATAATACATGTCATAGTCCCATTGACCCGGAGGGAGCTCCTAGATGAAATCAATTAAGCTTGGGGAGACTTCATACATGTCACCACGAACATAGACTACACATCCTCCATCCCGGTCTTCAGCATCTCCAAGATTCGCCATAAATTCTCAGATCAAGTTGGGTACAAAGGGATCAGCATCTATCACAATATAGATCATGCCGGCATTGACCACGACCTCTTTCACACCTAGCAAATTCTCAACATCCAATGGAAAGTACTTATGAATAATGAATTTCTTTTGCTTAAATTTAAGATACCTCTCATAGGCTGCCTCTGTGACAAATCAAGAGATGTAAGGAGCTGTTGAAGTTTAAAACATCTCCGGTTCAGATCGGAACCTCTCAGCAAACAGTTTCCGGAGAGCTTCATATCGAGGTCCTTTTGGAAGAAAATGATGAGGCTCATTAGTTGATTGCTCATGAAAGCTTGGATATCCATGACTCGATTCTCTGGTCTCAAATCTGGATCTTTTCTTTGAACTACAATCCGGAGACTGATCTTGTTGTTGAGACAAAGTAGACCTCTAAGATCGTGTTCTCCAATGCATGACGCCGTGCCAGGGATGAGACAAAACAAAACTTGTTTGGAAGATAGAGTAGACGCCCTAATTGTCACTTGCAGGAGATTATTAGTAACACAAAGAAACAAGCCCAAGCCCGAAATTAGTTTGTAAACAGTGTCACCAAGCACCCTTTTTGCTTATTTAACAACCTCGTTTCAGAAACCCTAGACCAACACTCAAAGAAGGACATATTTGCAGCAAGTAGATGAGAGCTTCTTGTTAGGCAAAAGCTAGTCTAAGTGAGAATCAAAGAGCAATAGATAGACACCAATTTTTAATTATTTATCGATCACTTTGCCTATACATATCTTGAATAAAAGGGAAGAACCTTACGCATACTTACCCCACATCAAAGTCCAAAAAAATGCTGAAATCAGTGAATCAACTCCAATTTGTAGCTCTTTCTCAGCTGAGTAGCTCTGACCAGTTTACCATAGAAGAGTCACACACATTTCCAGAGATCTAACACAATCACAACCTTCAGTGAATCTTTTACATCATCACTACATTTCTGAAAACTTGCAAGACTCAATTTTTGTTCACTTCTACCACTTCAGTGAATCTTTTACATCATCACTACAGTTATTATGCATCAGAAACAGAAAATGTTTCTGCTTAATCAAAACAGTGATCGACACCAGATGCAAAGTGTTGCAGCACCCTGATCCAGGACGAGTGTTCATCATACTAGGCCTTTTCTCCACTTTCTATTGTTCATCAAAAACAAAGCATGTTTCTGCCCAATCAAAACAGTGATCTGCACCAGAAGCAAAGTGTTGCGGCACCCTGATCCAGGACGAGTGTTCATCTCACTGGGCCTTTTAGATCGAGGAGAAAGTGCATGTGTTACACACATAAGATTGTGTGTTACACTTAGAAAATTAGTGTTTATTCATCCAATCCAGACAGTGATCAAGACTCAGATCGAAAATGTGTTTGCATCCTGACCCAAGATGAGTGTCTTTCTCCATAGGATAGTGTGACTGTGAAAATTCAGATTCTGTTTGAGACTCTACCACTAGGTAAATTGTTGAATCAAGGTTTTAGAAGTAGTGACTTGACATGTGATCTATTTTTACCCTGGACTAACCTTTCCTTCCAGACATTCTTAACTCATGGTTAAAGACCAACAATTAACAACGCTTTTCGGAGACTCAAAAAGCAGTTGAAATCTAAAGGCTTAGTGAAAATATTAGCAAGTTGATTTTCAGACGAGACATGCTCAATGACAACAAGTTTTAACTCAACCAACTCTCTCACAAAGTGGTGTCTAAGATCAACATGCTTTGTTCGTGAGTGTTGGAAAGGGTTCTTAGACAAGTTTATAGCACTCATATTATCACAATGGACTAACAGAGGGTCAGAATTGATACCGTAATCCACAAGCATTTGTCTCATCCAAAGGAGTTGTGTGCAACAGCTGCCCAAGGCTATGTACTCCGCCTCGTCTGTAGATAGAGATATGCAGTTTTGTTTCTTACTGTGCCATGACACCATGTTGTTTCCAAGAAAGAAACACCCTCCAGATGTGCTTCTTCGATCATTTGCACACCCGGCAAAATCGGCATCGCAATAACCTCCAAGGTTAACATTAGTTTCAAGGGTATAGTGAAGACCAAACTCCAGTGTACCTTTCACATATTCAGTTACTCATTTCACAGCCTTCATGTGTGACTCCTTGGGTGAGGCTTGCTATCGAGCACATATACTCACACTGAGACACAAATTTGGTTGGCTAGCCGTGAGATAGAGCAGACTCCCGATCATAGTTCTATAAAGCTTCTCATCAACCTTCATCCCTCCTTTATCACGAGACAGATTCGAGGTTGTTCTCGTTGGAGTTCTAGCAGTTTTGCGTGTCTGCATCCCAAACCTTTTCACCAATTTCTTAGCACAAGTGCTCTGTGAGATGAAAATCCAATCTTTCATTTGTCAAATTTGAAGACAAAGAAAATAACTCAATTCATCAACCATGCTTATCTCTAACTCCTTTTTCATAGTTTGCACGAACTCATCGACCAGATGTGATGACGTGCTTCCAAATGTGATGTCGTCGACATATACTTGAACTACTAGCAATTTCTGATCTTCGTCCTTAATGAACAAGGTTTAATCAACTCCTCTTCTTTTGAAGCTAGCAGAAAGTAGAAACTATGTTAGTCTCTCATACCAAGCCCTCGGAGCTTGTTTTTAACCCATAGAGAGCTCTTTTCAGCTTGTAAACATGATCTGGAAAGTGAGGATCCTCAAAACCTTTTGGTTGAGAAACATATACTTCTTCCTGGAGCAACCCATTCAGAAAGGCACTTTTGACGTCCGTTTGATATAGTTTGATTCGAATTTTGCATGCTATGCCAAACAAAATTCGAATTGACTCAAGACGCGCTACTCGTGTGAATGTCTCATAGAAGTCGACTCCCTCGATTTGAGAGTAACCTTGAGCTACAAGTCTAGACTTATTCCTGACCACATTTCCATTCTCATCGGTCTTATTATTGTGTATCCATTTAGTTCCTATCACATTCGCATCATCAGGTCTTGGGACTAAATCCCACACTTGAAGTCTGATACATTGCTCCCTTTCTTCATGCATTAAAGCTGTCCAAAACTCATCTGCTAAAGCTTCATGAATATTTCTCGGTTCAATCTGTGAAATAAAGAACTCGAACTTAGCCATTTCAGAAATGAAGCAAGCAAGCTTAACCATTTCTTTAAAGTCAATATGTTTCTTGCGTGTCACTCTTCCATCAAAGATTTCCACAATTACATCCTTTGGTGAGTGGTTATTATGGACACTGATCATATCAGATTGTATCTGATCTTCTATCTTTGCACCTTCTTCTTCATCTGATTTCGGGTTGTCTTCACGAGAGATTTGTTGTGTAACACTAACATTTCGTTGAGTTACACCTTGTTGATAGAAGCCCACTCGATCATCAAACACAACGTTGGCTTTGTCATCAATCAACTTTTTCTGGAGTTGTATACATGGAAAGCACTGCTGTTAGTCGAGTAGCCAAGAAACACCCTACATCACTTTTAGCATCAAACTTTCCCAAGTGGTCTTTGTCGTTGAGAATATAACATAAACACTCGAACACATGACAGTAGCTAAGGTTAGGCATCTTTCCTTTGAAGATCTGATAGGGAGTTGTCTTGGTTTTAGGTTTCACGTAGACTTTGTTGATGATGTAGCATACAATATTGATCGCCTCAACCCATAATTCGGATGGAACATTGTTTCCCTAAAGCATGGCTTGTGCCATTTCTTGTAAAGTTTTGTTCTTCTGTTCTAAAACTCCATTTTGTTGAGGAGTTCGTGGGGATGCTATGTTGAATTTCTTGATCTTGACAAAACTGATCAAATTAGTCATTTTGAATTTCACCTCAATGGTCACTCCTTATTTGTATTATTCATCTTTTCTATTGTTTAAGTTGAATTGCAAGAATTTGAAAGCTATCAATAGCATCTGATTTGTTCCTCAGGAATCTGACCCACGTGAATCTGGAAAAATCATCAACCAACACAAAAAATGTATCGCTTTCCAGCAACACTTTCAGGTGAGATGGGACCCATAAGTTCCATGTGACTAAGCTCAAGCATACGTTTAGAGTTACTTTGAGTTACTTTCTTGTGTTGAACTTTAACTTGTTTACCTTGACAACACGCCTTGCACACTGTATCGGCCTAATCATCGAGTTGAAGTACTCTTCTGACCACTTCAGCCCGAACCAGTCTCGAGAGTCCATGAGAGTTCATGTGTCCAAGCTTCTTGTGCCATAGATCAGTCTGACAGTCTTTAGCTGACATGCATTGGCTTGCTGGTTTCCACATATAGCAGTTGTTCCTAAACTGAAATCCACATAGAGAAAGGTTTCATTTTGTATCAACAGCTTGACACTCCTTGCTTGTAAATGTAACATTCATGCCCTCATCACATAACTGACTGACACTTATAAGATTGGCCTTGAGACCATCCATGTAATACACATCAACCAGTCGCGGTAAGTCAGCTATTTCCATGATTCCAACTCCGCATATCTTTCCTTGTCCTCCATCCCCAAATGTAACTTTACCTCTCTTGATTTCTTTCATTTGTTCAATACAGTCTCGGCTCTTTGTCATGTGTCTTCAACAACAACTGTTGAAATACCAAGGAATTTTAGTGTTAATGTTACTCTATGTTGTGGTGTAAGCCACATTTGCTACTACATTGGTCACTCGACTAGGGATGTATGCCAGATTACATGCAATATCTCCACGTGAATTTTATTCATAGTTGTGTGACACACCAGTTTTGGTGTGTAACCCTCCATCAGACACAAAGCATGATTCCATCCAAGTGAATGCCATGTTGCATACTATCTCATTACCAGGTCTCTGAGCTATAGGTTGTACTTTGTTTCTGAAGGTAGTATAGAGATCTATCTTAGCAATCCATACATTTCCAATCCTGGTAGGTTCAATGTAGCATCGATTCAACCTCCAGGCTCGTTGATACTGATTTCTTCGAAACTTGCAGCAACCCTGTGACCAGGTTTATCACAAAAATACATCCATTTATCGATTTGATTCCAGCTATGCCCTCTTGAGTTGCTACAGACGAGTTGTCTGGAATCTCTTGCCTTTCTTCGGCTGTTTTAGATGGAGCTGCAACCTTCAAAAACTTAATTACATCAGTAGCATCAGTTGTCTGAGAACTAGTTCTTTGATAAACTTGACGCAAGCTGATCTTAGGAGACTGTGCAAGTGACAAAATGTGATCCAAGGCGGCAGATCCAATATTGAGCATCCTTAACTTCTTGTAATTTTCACAGAGCTCTCTTTGTAAGAGCCGAGTCTTTTCTAGTTCTTCACTTAGTAGCTGTTTTGTTTTGTCATATCTGGTTTCCAAGTTCTTTAAATCGTAAGCTTGCTCAGAGATGGTTTTTTTCCAGCGTTTGTACATCATCTTTCCTCTCCTTATTAGACGAACCAGTGTCAGTTTTGACCCCATCTTCAGGTTGTTCTATCTCCAGTATGTTCACTTGAGCCTTCAGAATTTCTCTGTCTTTAATAAGTTGAAGGTTTTCGGGACTTAGTTCAGTGAACTTGTCAAACAAGCTACGGTATTCAGCCTTGAGATTATTGTTATCTTTTTCTTGATCCAGTTCAGAGTCGGATTCTGATCCTGAGCTTGAAAGTGTTTCATGTGTGTCATCCTACCTGACTAGAAAAACAAAGTTAAGTATGAGTTCTTCACCATCAGTATCGCTTTCAGATTCAGTGTCGCTGAAGCATACGAGTGATATATCATTCTTCAGATTGTTGGGACATTCGCTCCTAGTGTGACCATACCCCTTGCATTCGATACACTTCAGCTCCTTTCTCTTAGTTAATGGACACTCATTTTGGTAGTGTCCAAACCCTTCACATTCATGGCACTAAAGCTCCTTCTTACAATTACTTCTTCCAGACTCATTCCTAATGTGCTGATTAGATGATCGATAATTGTCTTTTATTGAAAGCGGTTCATGGTTTGGTTTTGTCCCTTCTCAACTCTCTTGATCATCTTGTTGAAATTCCTAGCCATGAGACTCATGTTATCTTCAATCCGCTTAACACGATCATCCTCTTTTGTTTCATCTGCAAATGCTATTCCTTTTTGTCCTTTAGGAAGTTCTTCTACTCTTTCAAGTTCATGGACTTTGAGAATCCCAAAAAGTTGGTCGAATTTCATCTCATCAGTGTTTGCTGCAATCTTGAGCACAGCTTTATAAGCTTCAAAGTGAGCAGGTAGGCATCGTAGCAGTTTCGTAACAAGCTTCTTCTCATTGTATTTCTTCCCAAGTTCCGAGGCTTCGTTAGCAATAGAGCTGATCTTGGATATGAAACTCCCAATAGATTCATCATCTTCCATACGTAAGTTTTTAAATCTTGAAGCCAGATGATCTATCCTTGTTCATCTCACACTTGTATTACCTTCGAAATGAGAGTATCCCATGCCTCCTTTTCTGATTCACATCCTTGTATGATTTTAAATTGATCGAGCTCAGCAGCAGAGAATATGGTGGTAACAACCTTAGATTTGAACTTCGAAGCAGCTTTATCAGAGCCAGTCCACCTTTCCTTGGGCTTGGGAGCAACAGTCTTGTCATCCAGAATTATCATAGGTGCAGTCCATCCTTTTTCGACTGCAGTCCAAGCATCCCCATCTATGCCTCTGATGATATGATACATCCTAGCTTTTCAATGACCAAAATTACCTTCATCCAGCATTATTGGGTTTTGTAGGGCTACAAGTTCCTTCATGGTTTCCATGATTGTCGAAGGACCTCAACCTGTGAGTAGGCTTACAAGTGTACAAAAGTGACTCCCTCTGATACCAAATGAAAGATCTAACACGAACAACAAATAATAAAGAACAAGCAAAACTCCACGAAAAAACGTAACTTATATATTAAGAATCACTTAAACAATCTTCCTAGATCTATTTAATGTGATTTACTCAACGTCACACCTGAAAAGAGATGGACCAATTTTTAATCTACCGAAAACCACAATGGTCAAGAAACTATCACGATTACACAAAGCACACACAGTCTAAAACGGCCTCTAGAACTCGTGATTATTTCCCCCAAACCCGTCATGAAGCACCTCCACCCAATACATACTCCAACTAACTAGTATATATTGTGATAAACTCAAATCTTCCCAAATATTCTTGTTTGCTACATCGCCAAACTTCCTAGAATCTTTGGACATTATCTTCAGCTAGTGACTTCCCTTGTTTTATACGCCTTGTGTAGCACAAGCCACAGCCTGTGTAACACAAATGACTTCTCTAGTGTTTTATTCATCTTCTGTAACACAAGGGACAACTTGCATAATACACACGAACATACAATCCAACTTTGAGCTTACATATCATTATAGACTTGCGGCTCAAACCCTTCAATTGTCGCCAATTTTTCATTGAAAGGTTTGATGAGACCGTATGTTATGTGTGTCCTTTTCATCTTGTGAGACCAATGCATAACCCCAAGGCAATCTTTTATGCGTTCCATAACTCTTACTGCATGTTTGTAAACAAAATATATGATGAAAGAACTCAACCTCAGGCTTCTTCTTTGAGTAAGAGCACCATGAACACCATCTAAATTGCACCAATTTATTCCATTAAGTGATCTAGTGACCAGATCGAAACTCAGACAGGATAACAGTTTTGATATAAAACAGACAAAAAAGAAAAACTCTGCAAAGTAGAAAGAGCCTCCAATATCTACAATTTAAACTGAGCCTGCAATAACTCTGACCTTTTCTGCTTAAATCCTTGGAGCGTTGAGCCTGCACAGATGTTATTAAATGGTTTGATCAAACCAATCATGATGTGTGTCCCTCTGTACCTGGTGAGAACAATGCGTAACCCCATAATAACCGTTTATACGTTCCACACTTATTGTTTAAAGACGGCAAGCAAAATAGTTGATAAAAAGACTCAAACTCAGACTTCTCCTTCGTGTAGAGACACCATGAACACCAACCAAAGGATAACAGTTTATTCCATAACATGATCTTAGAGCCAGATCGATACTCATACAAAATACAAACCTTTTTAGAAAGCAGACAAAAGATAAAACATCCTGCAATACGTTTTCTCTTCTTCGTAGTGATCCATAAACTTGTTCAGGGTTGATTGTTACTTGGTTTGGGGTTTGAGGGACCACTCTCCTCCTTTGATTTGCTCCATTACCTCCAGGACGGCCTGAAGTCTTTGCCAAGGCTCTCTTGCGAGGTGAAAGTAGAGCTTGAACCATTCTTCTCTTTGTGTTTCCTCTTGCCAAATTCACTAGCTTAAATAGACTCTTTCTCGCACCTTGTATCTTATTTATGTCCTGATAGAGGTAATATATTGATTCTACTGGAAACATTGGTATATTGAAGGTCAGTACAAGAAATACAAAAATGGATGACTCTATCACCTGAGATCCTTAACTACTCTATCACATGAGTAGTCCTCATTTTGGATGATCAAGAAAGAGAGGAAAACAAGTTGAATGAATCTTCTAAAACTCAGGAACTGGTGACCTTATCATTAAACTCATTTTTGGGTCGTCTTTCACCGAAAACAACCAAGCTTTATGGGAAGTTTGCTAACACTGATGTGATCGTTATGCTGAACAGTGGTGCCTCACATATTCATCACGCCACATGCTGTCAAACGACTTAAGCTGAAAATTTGTGCTGCAACAAGTCTTGACATTCTGCTAGGAAATGGAGTGACAGTACAGAGTTCATGAGTGTGTGCCGATGTTTCGTGTCAACTAGCAAATGCCGAGTTCACATCAGATTTTATCACGTTTGAATTAGGGATTGTGGATGTTATTCTAGGAACTCAATGGCTCGAGACTTTTGGAAAATGCGAGGTGGATTGGAAGGCACATGAACTGTCATTTGTTCATCATGGGAACAAAGTAACACTGTTCGGGGACCCAACACTCCATTGTTCCAAACACTCCATTGTTCCAAACTCTCAATGACGTCATTTGCTCGTATCTCAACTACTGATGTTAAAGGAAGAGTAGAGCTTTACACATCAATTAGTGAGGTTACGTCAATCATTCCGTGTATTCTGTTGACGTTGGTGGAAGTCTTGGTGACCTTCGATCATGTGCTTGCCTTGCCTACGGGTTTACCACCCTTTAGAGGCATTGGTCATGCAATAAACTTACAACCAGGAGTTACCGCCATCTTCGTGAGACCTTATCGTTACCCACACACAACAAAAGTGATAATGGAGAAGATGGTTAATGAAATGTTGGAATCGAGTATCATAAGAATCAGCACAAGTCCTTTTTAAGCTCAATGCTAATGGTCAAAAAGAAAGATGGGAGTTGGAGGTTTTGTATCTATTCCAGATCTCTTAACAACGTAACAATTCCATTTCGGTTATTGATCAACTCTTGGATGAACTACATGGAGCTACGGTTTTCTCAAAATTGGATTTGCATGCATGGTACCATCAGATTCGTATGAAGGAAACATACATTGTGAAAACTGCATTCAGAACAGTGGAGGGCCACTATGAGTTCCTTGTAATGCCATTCGGACTTACAAACGCACCAGCCACTTTCCAATCATTGATGAACACAATTTTTAGGAAATGTCTCTGGCAATTTGTATTGGTCTTTTTCGATGATGTGCTGGTTTATAGTAGAAGTATGGAGGAGCATGAAGCACATTTACGAGTGGTATTACAAATATTGGACGAGCAGAATCTATTAGCGAATAAGAAGAAGTGTTCTTTTGGGTTGTCTCAGCTGAATTATCTCGTACATATCATCTTAAAGGATGGTGTTGCAACAGACTTAGCTAAAACAAAGAACATGAAGGAATGGTGGACTCCACGATCAATTAAACAACTTAGAGGATTCTTGGGATTAACTGGTTACTACATGTGTTATGTCACGGGTTATGGAACGCTGGCTCAACCTTTAACAGAACTGCTGAAGAAGGATAGCTTTGAATGGTCGGAGACAGCACAACAAGCGTTTGAGAGACTTAAACAGGCAATGGCTTCGGCTCTTGTGCTGGCTTTACCTAATTGCAATAAGCCATTTATCATTGAATCAGACGCTTTGGGCTTTGGATTAGGAGCAGTTTTGATGCAGGATCATCGTCCTATTGATTTCTTCAGTCACGGATTAACAGCAAGGGAATAAATGAAACATGCATATGAAAGAAAACTGATGGCAGTAGTAATGGCAGTGCTTAAATGGAAGCAATATCTCTTAGGGAGGAAGTTTATAGTGCACACGGATCAGAGATGTTTGAAATATTTGCTTGAATAAAAGGAAGTGAATATGGACTATCAGATATGGCTCACAAAACTATTGAGATTTGATTTTGATATTATCTACAAGCCAGGTTGTGAAAACAAGGCAGCTGATGGCCTCTCACGAATTGAACCAATGGGAATTAAAGAAGTGAGTTCGTAACTTCTTTCGTTGACAATTCCTACGGTGATTCAGCCACAAGATTTATACGAGGAGATTGCAGACAATAAGGAGATACAATAGATGATCAGTCTGGTTTCAGAAGGGACTCTATCTAACAAGCACTATATGGTGAAGGATGCAAAACTATGGTCATAAAAGCGGCTGCTCATTATGATGCAATCCACTTTCATTCCATTAATTCTCTCAGAATGTCATGATAGCACATGTGGACGTCATTCAGGAGTTTTGAAGACAGTAAAGTGAGTACAGTCGATGTTTCATTGGGATGGGTTATATAAACGGGTGCAGCATCATGTGATGGAGTGCAATGTATGTCAAACGCAAGTACTCGACTCTCTCCAGCCGGGTTCCTCAAACCATTCCCTATACCACAACAAGTGTGGGAAGATGTTTCAATGGATTTTGTGGAGGAGTTACCTAGTTCTCAAGGGAGTAATGTGATCATAGTGCTGGTGGACCGTCTCAGTAAATATGGACATTTCGTTGGGTTAAATCACCCATTTACGGCCGTGGAGGTGGCAACTAAATTCATAACAGAAGTAGTGAAGCATCATGGGTTTCTAAATCTATTGTTTCGGACAGGGATCACATCTTTCTGAGTACTTTTTGGAAGGGTTTATTTCGCTTGTCAGGAACCAAGTTGAAATACAGCACATCCTTCCATCCGCAAACTGGCGGGCAAACAAAGGTTCTCAATCGCTGTATGGAAACATATCTTCGATGTTTTCTTCAGGTCACCCGAAAACTTGGCATAAGTACTTGTCATGGGCTGAGCTATGGTACAACACTTCGTTACAAGCGTCATTGAAAGCCACTCATTTTCAGGTTGTATATGGCGGAGAACCACTAAAGCTATTAAGGTTTGAAGACGGTTCTACAACTAACTACGATTTGGAGGTTGTGTAAAAGGAGCATGATGAGACGCTGTTACAGATTCAGGTGCATTTGGCTCAGGCTCAATAAATCATGAAGACTCATGTTGATAAGCATATAAGGGATGTGCAGTTTTCAGTGGGTGATCTTGTGTACCTGAAAGTGAAGCCTTTTCGTCATAAAAAAGTGGTTCGTCGAAAAGCTTTAAGCTAAGTTTTTTGGGCCTTACGAGATATGGGAACGTATAGGCAAGGTGGCTTGTCGTCTCAAGCTTCCAGAGGGAGCTAGGATCCATCTGGTTTTCCACATTTCGCAGTTGAAGGCAGCCGTGGGAAAGGATCAGGTTTTGCAAGAGATACCACCTGCTTGTATGGATTTGGAGAATTTAGTGTGGGAACCGGAAGATGTGTTAGCTTCGAGGACTAACGACCAAGGTCTACTAGAAGTGTTGGTTAAGTGGAAGGATCGTTTGGATGATGATACTTCTTGGTTGTTCCTGACTGAGTTTTAAGCTTCTTTTCCACATTTCAAGCTTGAGGGCAAGCTTGCTCTTAATGGGGGAGTCTTGATAGGTTCAAATATACCTATAAGAGGAATAAAGGGAAGGGAGTTGCATAGAAGACTCTAATGGAGAGAAAAGGTTTGATGTTACAAGCGTGAAAAAATAAATGAAGAAGAATACCTTGTAATTCAAGAAGTATAAATAGTATTTGGAGGCTAGAGAGACTCATAGTAAGGAGCAGAAGACGGATCAGGTGGGGGACAAGAGGACGTCTAACCTAGAGCAATGCTCCACGGAGATAAATGTATCTCCAAAGGTAAACTTAAAAGCAGTTGTTGTAGAGGATGGCTTGGGCTTGGTTAATGAGGATTTAGAGAACATGAATGACTCTCTAGACGAGAATGGGATGGAATTAGATGAGAATCAGGTATTAGTAGATGGACTGGTTGCAACTGATAACGCAGGGGATGAGTTTCAAAACCTATTCGATGTTGAGATTGAAAAGGAGCTCGCGACTACTAAGGAGGGAGAGGGTCTACTTGCCGATAAGGATTCCAACTCCAGGAAACAGATGAAGCGGAGAAATGTGTACCAACTAGGGATGTGATAGGTTCAAATATACCTATAAGAGGAATAAAGGGAAGGGAGTTGCATAGAAGACTCTAATGGAGAGAGAAGATTTGTTGTTACAAGCATGTATAATAAATGAAGAAGAAAACTTTGTAATTCAAGAAGTATAAATAGTTTTTTTACATTGTTTTAAAGGGGTATCACGAAAATACATTGGTGAATCTGAGCGATGTGATGAGGACTACTCAGGTGACAGAGTAAGGATCTCAGGTGATAGAGTCCTCCATTGTTGTATTTCTCGTATTGACCTTTGATATACCAATGTTTCCAGTAGAATCAATATCTTTACTCTATCATTGGGACGGTGAAACTGTTCGAATCCAGCGCGATCGAAGATAGTGAGCTGAATCGAGTTCAGCTGAGTTCAAATTCATCATCTGAGTTCCAAATCACAACAACGACGAAACGATGTCAAAGACGAAGGTGGGAGAAAGTCCTCAAATATCAGACTTGGAGGAGGAACTCGAGATTGAAGATCAAGATATGGATCTGGAGTTTTTGAAAGGAGGATATGTATGTCTCAATCGAGCTCCTAAACAATCAGATGCACAGCTCAATGAGGTAAATCAATAGTTGTGATCGATCCTCAAGATTCTGGAGAAACATGAATCAACAACGAGGCCACATATGGATCCAGGATCTTCACAACCTCAGGTATACTCTCAGAACTGGGAATGAAACTGGGATAATCAGTCGCTAGGTTATCGATCTGGGAATATGAATGTTGCGACTAGAGAATTGATGTTGTAGAAAATCCAGATGCTAGTATTTTCAGGAACACAACCTTATGTGTGGATTACAAAGGTTGAAAGATGGTTCAAGATTGGGAAATATGAGGATGAAGAAACGTTGGAGTTGGTAGGATTGAGTTTGGAGGAGAAAGTTAAGAAATGGTTTGGTTGGGAACTGAAGAGAAAAGGGTTTGCGAGTTGGTTTGATTTCAAAGAGAAGCTGATCTTGCGCTTTTCAGAGTCCATCGAAGAAGAACCTGCAAGCAAACTGCTCGCCATCAGACAAACAGGTTCAGTAGGCGACTACATCTCAGAATGTGAGGAACTATCAGAGCTGGTACCTACCTTGGACGATAATCATCTGATTATGATCTCCTACAACGGTCACAATCAGGAAATGAAGGAAGTTATTCGGTTGAAAGAACCAAAGGGATTGGAGAATCATATTGCTGCAGTTCTTAGAATGGAATCGAGTGCCTTTTGCAAGCTGGTTAGTGAAGCGACAAAGAACGGTATTGTTGTTCAACATAAACCATATACATACCCTTTGAAGTCGTCATCAGGGTATAACACACAGAGACAAAATTCTGAGGCAACTGGAAGAAACAATTAAGGGAAAAATGCAACTACGAGCCAGGCAGTAACCAAGAAAGATCAGATCAATCAAAACAATTCATCGGATAGCCTCCCTCGAATGAAGTATTCGAAAGAAGAATTGGACAGGATTAAGAGAGAGTTCATTTTTTTAAATGTGGAGCAAAAGGTTGGACTCAAGCACATAAGTATCCTAATCAAGAGCTGCGTATTCTAATGGTTACTAATGGTTGGGAATTGGAAGTGTTGGATGATCAAGAAAGAGAGGAAAACAAGTTGATGGACTGAAACAACGTGGCCAAAGCCCTATCGTTTTTATCAGCATTATCATTTAACATCTCGGTTTCTATTGCTTCTCAGACTTTATGTACTTTCAACGTGATCTTCATCCTCATAGCCTATATGGTATAGTTGGTTAAGGTAAGCATTGGACATTGAATTGATCCTCCTCCTTCTTTCACTCTGCTGGTCGATGAAGTGATCTCTCCCATGATCTCTGTAAGCTCTGCTACCAAATACAAATCTCGAGTTTATGATCACAATTTTAAGAATCACATTTTAATAAGAACTAGAACTTGACCCGCGCCCCTGCGCGGGTATTTGATTTAACATTTGTTTAACGTAAGCTTATAAATCGTTGGTTTTATAAAAAATACTTTGTATATTTTTGTAATTTACATTTAGAGTAGAATATATTATATTATAATATAGATTTTAATAATATTTTTTTATTTGTACATAAGATTATATTAAAATGTAGAACTTAATGTAATTTGATGTAATTGTATTATTCATATATTAACTTGCTGTTTTTTGTTAGTTTATTTCGAAATGGAACAACATACTAAAATTTTTAATAGTCAATATTAAATATCGATGGTTAGATAAGCTTTGGAATTAGAATTATTTAATTTAAATTTTTTTGAAATACAGTGGTAGAATTTGTGAATAAAAATAAATACAAAAAAAGAAGTACTTAATTTATTGTAAATGCAAAAGCTAAGTTTGTAAATAAAGAAAGTATTTTTTTATATTGTTATCTATGTATCCAAACAATTCTCATTTATATTGTTATCCATGTTTCCAAACAATATCAAAAAGTGATTCAATTTTAATAATATAGATATCTCTCTTCTTATTAGCTTAAAAAAACTAGCTCAAAAACTTAAGCTTCTAACAATCATAAGACTCTAAAACTCTTATGTTATGCAACAACTTGCATCTCCATATATATCGAATAATAATTTCTAAACTCACTAAACATTTGATATTTAGATAACTTTTAAATATGCTTAACTTTCCTTTTTATTTATATCCAATTCTCGGTAGGAATAGACTAACTTGAGCTCCAAGTTATCTTCAAGCTTAATCCAACATTAGGTGCAGTCTTTTAAACATCTATTTAGTATGTATCATAAGCTCTGAACAATTTTGTTGGAGGTCCAACATGTTGAAGATAAAGGGAAAGTCGCTTTTACAAATACAAGAATAACGGGCTTGTTTTGTCTTATTTCAAGAAGATTACGTAACATTCTAATCCAGCTTTATAGTTCTGAAGACTAGATCGACATTTCTCACCATCAGGAAGTTGACAGAGAAAGCCTCAAGTCTCTCAAAACCACGAAATTTAGATCACCACACTAACTAACTGCACTTTTCATTTGGAAATAGTTTCGTTTGGGAGACATTATTTCAGGCTTGCCGTCTTTCTTTCTTAGTATAAGTGCACGGGTTGTTCTGACAAAAGGAAGATTTTGCCACTGGTTTGACACGAGAAAATCTACAAAAGTGTTTACTACTCCTTGTGCTTTCACTTAATAACTCTATTGTAGGTACAGTGCAGATAAGAAAATAACCGGAGTGGTAATAAAGAAGGATGGAGTCTGTAACCTTCAGTCGCCCGGACAAACCGGAGAACATGGAGCGAGGACACATTTCTACGCCTGGAAGCTGGTTACTGTGTCTTCCACTGGTTATAGAAATCCCATGTGTTTTCTTCTCTTTAAATCCACCAACCTGGCCATAACCATTGATTCTACTTATAGTCTTTCACATAGAAAAATAGAAAGGACGAAATGAGCAAATGAATCATTTAGTAACACATCTCTAAGCCAGCATCCCCGCATGAACCACTATACGACTCAATGTACCATAACAAGTCTCCAACTTTAGCCATAACGCTCAATCCCAAGGGAAGGATTCAAGCCAACAACAATCTTTGGAAAGAGCGTGAAACGAATTGTAACTTTACTCAAGTAACTTTCAAAAACTAACGAATTAATTTAATAAATAGAACATGAAGTAGGACGACAATAGTTTAAGTAAAACCTCAATGTAGGAGGAGGATTACTTCCCCTACGGGCCCGCGAAATAGCCGGCTTGGCCCATCGTGGCTCACTCGCTAAGTTTGGCTCGGCTGCGGACTGCTTTTAGCCGACTAAGGGCGACCAACGGCTGACTCATCAAGGCCACCCAAGGAAGCTCGGCTTGGGGCAGCATTTCGTCGGCCTGCCATTCGGCCCGGTAAGCAATGGCCCATTAAGACGAAGTTGACCTAGGGTACCCGCGGAATGGTATAAAAGAAGAGCAAGAACTAGGATTTAGGGCAGAGTCTTGGGAGGATCCCTCTTACTTCTGTATTTTTCTCCTCCATTTATATCATCAATAAAGAAAAAACTTTGTAACCAACCCACCGATAATCGAGTTTTATCCCTTCCGTGAAAATTCGGTTCAAACACTCAAGGCATCCAGTGAAAGTAGAAAGCCATAAAATGAGAAAAGAACTGAACAGAAGCTCAACAATCAAACTAGAAAAGAACATGCCATACTCATAAGAAATGAACTAAGAATTACAAATAGCCACTCTGAGGTGGAGAAGTGCATCCCTACTCAGATCCAGGTCTGGAAGCAATGGTGAAACTAGCTAGTAACCCTTGCTCATTTTCCCACACTGGGTTCTCTGATAGGTTGGTCCCGGGGTTATGTTAGAGATGGGTTGCACCCTCCCCACAAGGCCCATCGGACCAAGGGCCGGTCCTCAAGCCGGTTATATCGCGAGCTTGTCACAGAGAATAAACCCAGTACAGCAAGCTGATGAAGCCGAGCTCGCTCCAGGCAGAGTTAATCGATTGATCGGCCCAAAAAGGGAGCCCAGCCCGTTAAAAAGAGAAGACCATACGTTAGGGCGAACTGGGGAGATGAAGGTCTATAAAAGGAAAGAAATGAGGCTTCTAAAGGGAGGATGACCATACACCATTGAGATCTAAAAAACAAATTGTAATCACCAAAAAACATTAAGAAAAGTAAAGTTATATAACGCCTTCGAAAGCAAAACCCACAAGAAAAACGGGCTTTGATTTCTTTCTGATCTATTCGTCAAGCTCTGATCGAACATTTGGCGCCCACCGTGGGGCCGTTGCTTCGAAGAAATGTTACGACTTGAACGATGAACACCAAAGACCCAACCACCAAAGAAAACCCTGCCCCCGCCGTCGCCGCGCCAACTATGACGGAAATCATGGACACTATCTTGGCGCGCTTCGCTCAGCAGGACGAGATACAAAGGCGACAAACGAGCGCCTTGATATCCTTGCCGCCGCTATCGCCCCAGTCCCTGGCACCTCCAGCAACCCTCCGACGGTCAGATGGCAAAACTTCTCTATCAACCCTCTGACCGGTGCCCCTGAACCATCTACACACGCGGCAGAGAAAGCAACTAACGATACCGAACCACATCTCGAAAGCCTAGATCCCGTCACGAGTCTATAGATTGTTCAGCTTCAAAACTCGCTGCGGGAAATACATTCGAAGATTCACCGGGTCACCAGCTCGGCCCCAAAGATTGAGCGGGTCCTTGAAGCCACTCTGCATAACCCTTTCACTTGGCGGATTACTGATGTCAAAATCCGACAAACCGAAAAACTTCGGATCCAGCCATACAACGGAGACTCCGACCCTACCGACCACATGACGACCTTCAACATCGCTGTCGCCCTTGCACACTTCAGCGACAAAGAAAAGGATGCCGGATCCATCGATAATTTCCACGATCTCTCTACCGCGTTCCTAAAGCATTACGTCATGTTCACACGAGACGGAGCATCTATCTCCGACCTCTGGAAGATGTCTCACTCCTCCACCGAAAGTCTCAAGGACTACATGGAACGATTCAAGCAAGTCGTCTCAAAAGTCCACGTTACAGATCGAACCGCGGTTGAGGCCCTCCGACATACACTTTGGATAAATTCCAAATTCCGGAAAAACTTGTATTCGCATCCCACCTTCTCCCTTCAGGATGCCCTCCATCGCTCAAAAAAAAATATTCTGTTGGAAGAAGATAAGAGAGATTTCTACACTAAACAGAACTCGTCCAAACACACGGCGGCGAAAACTTCAGATGCACCTCTTGAACCGCGGCAACACATGCCTTACTCCAAGGTCGATAAAAAAAAAAATATTGTCTACGCCGTCACCGGAGACGACCCACCAGGTACCGCCGTAGTGGTTCGAGAGCCGGGCTGGAACGTTTGGGAGAGAGATTTTGATGGAAAAGTTATTCCTCCTCGCACAGGCACATCTAACAACCCGACTGCCCCTTTTGATGAAAGTAAATACTGCGATTACCACAAGATCAGGGGGCACGACACAAAGGACTGCAAACAATTGCACGAATTGTTGCTCGCAGCCTTTGCCAGCGGACACACGAACATCGAGCCCACAAAGCCAAAACCAGCGAAGAATAACAAGAGCTGGACTAAGAGTAAAGAGAAGAAGAAGAAACCACAAAGCAGGAACAACAACGACCTCCTGCGAGGGGCCGAAGCAACTACCACCCAGCAGGACGATAACTCGTCTTCGGACGATGACAAGCCGAAGTCTCACCAGAAGATCTTCACGATCCTTGCTGGCCCTTGCCATTTAGCCTCGGATGCCAAACCTCCGAAGGAGGATCTCCGGAACCTACTCAAACAAAAAGCCCAATACAGCACACACATTCTTAAGGCCCCTAAACAATCCCACCAGTCTTTCGACTTGCGGACGCAACTCGAGCATAATCGAACCACCGATCGATTGATCGTTTCCGATGGGAGCCCTCCTGACTACACTGATTTTCGACTGAAACTAAACTCGAAAGACTCAGACTTGGCACAAAACTGAACGCCAAAGCTCCTGACCTTCGAATAAAACTCAATACCTCCAGGAGTAAGCAAGGGACGACCTCCTCCACCAAGACATCGATCGAACCAGCGAGGTCGGAGGAGCAATCGCGGGCAGAACCAAACCAATCCATAGATTCCACACTACACGTTATCATGGGCGGCTCTCCGACATGCGATGATTCCATTCGATCGCTTAAAGAGTTTCGCCGTAAAGCCATCACAGCAAAGAAATGGCCTACCATCCCACGGAATGATCCAACGATCAATTTTTCCGCAGCAGATTTGGTTTGGGTCCATATGCCGCATTATGACCCCCTCCTTGTTGAGCTCGAAATAGGCGATTGCGAAGTAACCAAAGTACTGATCGACACTGGGAGTTCCCTCGATCTAATTTCAAGAAGACGCTCAAAAAAATGGGCATCAATACCAACGTCATCAAACCCTCCGTTCGGTCACTTAGAGGTTTCAACGGGTCGTCAGAGACAGTACTAGGAACAATCCGCCTCTGCGTATCAACCTTGGGAATTATGAGAAACGTCAAGTTTTCAATTATCGATGTTTCCGCACCCTACAACGTTATCCTCGGAACCCCCTGGATCCATTTGATGAGAGCTGTTCCATCCACCTATCATCAATGTGTCAAGTTTCCCTGAAACAAAGGTCGCGTCCACACACTTCACGGCGATCAAGGCGCAGCTCGTGACCTCCTGGTTAACAAAGTCAAAACTCGACGATTAAACACCCATATCAACACGGTGGCCCGGCTGATCGAAAAGATTCTACCACTTAAAGAGGATATTGTCGACGTCAATATAAGCACTGATGACCCGAGCAGGTCAGTTCGTATCGAAGCTTACTTGAACGATGATCTTAAGGAAAAAATTGTTTCCTTCCTACAAGATAATATCGCGACCTTCGCTTGGGAGACAACAGACATGAAGGGAATTAACCCTTCCGTCGCAGTTCATGAACTCCACATCGATCCAACTTACAAACCCGTCCGACATAAGCGAAGAAAGCTCGGACCAGAACGTGTAAAAGCTGTTAATGAGGAAGTTGATCGCCTACTCTCCGCCGGCTCCATAGCCGGTTGTCGTCCTCAAGAAAAATGGAAAATGTCGTATGTGTGTGGACTTCACTGACTTGAATAAGGCCTGCCCCAAGGACAGCTTTCCACTGCCACACATCAACAGGTTGGTCGAATTCACAGCTGGAAATGCACTGCTCAATTTCATGGATGCTTTCTCAGGCTACAACCAGATTATGATGCACCCTGATGATCGAGAGAAGACAGCCTTCATCACCGATCGAGGAATCTACTGCTACAAAGTCATGCCTTTCGGCCTTAAAAACGCCGGTGCAACTTACCAGCGACTCGTTAACAAGATGTTCGCCCAACAACTTAGGATCACGATGGAGGTCTATATCGATGACATGTTGGTCAAATCCCTGCACGCGAACGACCATCTTGAGCATTTGAAGCAGTGCTTCCTTACCCTTAACAAATATGGCATGAAACTGAACCCGGCAAAGTGCACCTTCGGCGTCACCTTTGGCGAATTCCTTGGATACATTGTCACGCAGCGAGGAATCAAAGCCAACCCGAAACAAATCTCCGCGATCCTTGACCTCCCGAGTCCCAAAAATAGCAGAGAAGTACAATGATTGACCGGTCGAATAGCCGCCCTTAATAGGTTCATTTCCATATCAACCGATAAGTGTCTCCACTTTTTCGACCTTCTCTGCGGTAACAAAAGGTTTGTCTGGGACGACAAGTGCGAGGAAGCATTTAATGGCCTCAAAGCATACTTAACGACTCCTCCCGTACTATCTAAGCCCAAAGAAGGTGACGTCCTTTATCTCTACATTGCAGTATCTTCTACCGCGGTTAGCAGTGTCCTTGTAAAGGAAGATCGGGGCGAGCAAAAACCTATCTTCTACACGAGTAAATGAATGGCCGACGCAGAAACTCGTTACTCCACCTTGGAAAAGTTGGCTCTTGCAATGATTACTTCCGCGAGGAAACTTCGACCGTATTTCCAATCACACTCCATAGTTGTCCTGACGAATCAGCCTCTGCGAACCACAATGCAAAACACGAACCAATCCGGGCGACTTTCGAAATGGGTGTTCGAATTAAGCGAGCATGATATTACCTACAAGAATCGATCAGCAGCTAAGTCGCAAGTTCTAGCCGAGTTATTGATCGAACTAACGCCCGAGCTCGAAAAGACATGACCCTGCCAACTAACAACTGGATATTACACGTCGACGGTTTGTCTACAAACAAAGGTTTAGGAGCCGGTGTTCAGCTTCAATCGCCAACCGGCGAACTTATTCATCAATCATTCCGACTTAACTTTAAGGCATCCAATAATGAAGCTGAATACGAGTCCCTTATCGCCGGTCTCCATCTAGCTGAAGCCGTTGGAGCGAAACGAGTCGACGCTTACTGCGATTCCCATCTTACCGTGAATCAATTCAGCAGCGATTACGACGTGAAGAACGATAGGATGGACGCTTACCTAAAACTAGTCCAAGGACTCACCAGCAAGTTTGAACATTTCTCCCTCACTAAGGTCCCTTGCGGTGACAACGTGTGCGCGGATGCCTTAGCGGCCCTTGGCAGCAAACTCAAAGACCATGTACAACGGACCATACCGATTCATCAGATTGATCATCCGAGCATCACCATGCTCCCTAGTGGAGAGACAACAACAACCTCGGTTATCCGCCTGGACAGTCTCATTGCGCCAATCGCTCAAGCCGACCACGACACAACAGATTAGAGAATACCCATCGTACAATTCCTCTCCAATGGAACCTTGCCATCTGATAAATGGGCAGCCCGACGACTAAAAACACGGAGTACGCATTACGTCCTTAGGCACGCTAAACTTTACCGCTGGACAGCCAGTAAAGTTTTTCTCACAGGCATCCACGGAAAGGAAATCGATTTGGTCATGGCCGAGATCCACGACGGGGCAGCAGATAATCATTCTCGAGGACGAGCATTAGTCCTAAAAGTCAAAAGACTCGGTTACTATTGGCCGACTATGGTCAAGGACTGCGAGAAGTATGCGCGCAATTGCGATATGTGTCAATAACACGCGCTGAACATACACTGTCCCGCCGAGTTCTTACGCACATCGGCAGCACCTTAACCATTCATGCGCTGGGCAATGGATATAATCGGCCCCCTACCAAGCTCATGACAACGTCGCTTCCTGATTATCATGACTGATTATTTCACAAAATGGGTGGAAGCCGAGTCGTACGTTCAAATCACTGAAAAGGAAGTCCAGAACTTCGTGTGGAAGTATATTATATGCCGCCACGGTCTTCCATATGAGATAGTAACCGACAACAGATCTCAGTTTATCTCCAACAACTTTCGCGGATTTTGTGACCGTTGACGAATTTGATTAAATACATCCACCCCAAGATACCCCCAAGGTAATGGCCAAGCCGAGGCAACGAACAAAATCATTATCGACGGGATCAAAAAGCGACTTGACGTAAAAAAGGTCACTGGGCCGACGAATTAAATGGCGTCCTATGGTCCCATCGCACGACGCCGAGGAGCACCACTGGCATGACCACCTTCTCTCTAGCCTATGGCATCGAAGCAATGTCCCCGGCCGAAGTCAACGTCACCAGCATACGACGAGCAACAATGCCTTTTAATGAAAGCATCAACCGTGACATGTTACTCGATGCCCTCGATAATATCAAAGAACAACGCGATCAGGCTCTGCTTCGGATTCAGAATTACCAGAACTTAGCTGCAAGTTATTATAACAAAAAGGTCCACGCCAGACCGCTCATTCTCCACAACCTCGTTCTCCGTAAAGTGTTCGAAAATACCAAAGAATAGGGGGCAGGAAAGCTCGGCACGCATTGGGAAGGACCTTAAGAAATTACCGAAGTCGTTAAACCCGGAGTTTATAAACTTGAGACATCCGCCGGAGACCCGGTCTTGAGGTCTTGGAACGCATCCAACCTCCGCAAATATTATCACTAGCGAATAACACTTCGGCGAGCAAATGATAAAACCAGTCACTTTTGCTAGCCTCGCCAAAAAAAAGTACATAGGCGGGCAAATGACGAAACCTGTCACTTTTGCTCACCTTAAAAAAAACGAGCAAATGACGACACATGTCACTTTTGCTCGTCTAAAAAGAACTGCGAACGGATTGATTCCCACATGGGATACGTAGGCAACCTTCGCAAAGGTCCAGTCACAATCACTAAATATATATATAGGCGAGCAAATGACGAAACCTGTAACTTTTGCCCGTCTAAAAGAACTACGGATGGCTTGATTCCCACATGGGATACGTAGGCAACCTTCGCAAAGGTCCAGCCACAACAACTAAAAAAAGAAGAGAAAGCGAGCAATGACAACACAGTCACTATCTGCACAATCCAAGCAAACAAAACTCCACTGGCAGAGAATTATATATTTTGCTCGACTTAACTTCCTACTGAGGAACAGTTACTCGACTTAATATCCAATCGTAGAACTGCCAGAGTACGAATAAACGACCATATTCTGATCAAATACTCGGTCAGTTATTCGCATCGGATTCGTAAAGAAAAACCCGATTGAGTTACAATCACTCGAACTTTCAACGATCCGTAGGAACGGCCTGGCCCACCAAACACTTACCAAGATCGTTCAAGCAAAGTTTGAGCATCGGTTGACAAATCAACTCAAAGCTTTAAAGTCATCAAGCTAAGTAACAAAGCGATAAATAAGTAGTTAATTTATAAAATGAAAAGGGTTGTTCAATATTACAACAAACTTCCGAAAGAAGGGGAAAAGAAAAGAAAAGAGATACAACACACAAGTATCTACTACTTCTCGCTAGCTCTCTCGGTAGATCGCCCTTCAGTCACTTCAAGGCGAGTAGCGGAGGAGGAATCATCGCAAGTACCCTCATTCAGCGAGTGAATGGGTGTCCGAAGACCAATAGCAGTTGATTGATCGATCAAACCTCTGTTGGATCCAAACTGATCCACACTGGGCAAAGGACAATCGATCACAAGCCGGGATGGCAGAACGAGAGGGGATAATTGGAGAAGCTCTTCCGGAACGTCCCTAACCTTGGTCTCATCTACCGCTTGCTGGAATTCAGTCTCCCTCGCGGACAAGAAGTCTAGGACAACATCAGGGATTTGCAATCCCTTTTGGTCCTTCAACATCTTGAGGCAATCCCGCACCCCTTTAGTTTTGCTGAGGTAGAGGCGCTTTTCTTCATGGACGTCTCGCTTGGTCATATATTCATGAATGCCTTCGAAACGCTTCGAGCATTTTCTTGTAACTGCAGAAACGACCCTAGCTTGCTCCTGGGTAACCTCATGAACGCGAGACTCTTTAAGACGATTAATTTCTTTTTCCCCAGAGAAACAATCTCGGCGTTCCTCCTCTCAAGCTCCTTAATTTTAGACCTGGCCTGCTCCAGTTTGGAGGACAACTCCTCCACTATCGCCATTTTGGCTTTGGAACGAGCAGTCAACAGATCTTTCTCCTCTGTAGTCCTTTTGGACACCTCCAAGGATTCAGCTTCCTTCTCAGCTTCTTTCAGCTTAATCACTGTCTTCTTCAAGGCTCGGTCGTACTCGTGGACCAAGTGGTTCCAGCGACCATCAGACTACACAAAAGAAAAAGATAGAAAATTAGAAGATGAAATGCATTGAAGAATCAGAAGAAGGAAGAGATAATGAACCAGGAGGGCATTCCGAGCAGCATCAATGTAAAGCTCAGAGAAGAGGAGATCCCCCACGGGTGGCATGTCCCTCGATCCTCCTTTCACCTGGGGAAGGAGTTCAGCGCACATATGCGCGTTGCTCACCAACGGAGCAGCCTGATCGAAATAATGGAAATCGCCCCTGATGGGGCATGGGGGAACGAGGAAGGCGAGCAATTACCTCCCCTTTTTCGATGGCCTTCTTGGCCGATTGAGGTATGACTTCGTCCACGATTAGGGCGCTTTCCGTTCCAACGATCGGAAGAGCATCTCGTCCACTGTCCCTTAACTGCTCGACCTGATCAGTGGCCGCATACTCATCTAAAATCGGAACTTCAGCAGTTTCCTCGATCGACTTCTTCTTTTTCTTCTTTCTCTTTTTCTTTGAGAGCTCCCCGTCAGAAGCCGTATCGCTGACCGATTTAACTATCTCGGGACCCCCATGCTTGTACGGATACTCATCATCTTGCGCGCACGGTTTCTCGCCAGGCCCAGTGCTAGTCGGATCTCTTGGTTGCTCGGACCTTGTTCTCTTTCTGCTCCCTTCTCTTGATTTTGAATTCCGGCGAATTAGACCACCTTCGGAATTCGTCTCATCTATCGTTGGAGACCCATTTTCCCCAAAATCGGGAGCAGACCCCAAAACATATGCCGGCTGCGAGTTGATCACATCCAACACCGACAAAGGGTTGACATCCCTAAGATCGACCCCCTGAAGATCGCTCTCGAATAACGAACTGAAGTTGGGGATGTCCTTCATTGTCGAACTAGTACCCCTTCTCTTGCGACCAGATGGTTTAGCAGGGACAAGTTTGAGCCTTGGTCCTCGAGTTTCCTCGCATGGGAGATTCGATACCCAATCCACTGCAACCAATGGAGAGCGATCAAAACATTTAAGTAAAAACTACGACTATATAAGCATGCCCTTTCTCTGACGGAGTAAACGAAAGCGTGCAGGATACCTCTCGAGATGCGCTCTCGATTTTTCCGAATTTGCTTACGAGTAATACATGACCACTTTTCTTGGCTAAGAGCGGCGATCTCCAAAGCGTTCGAAAAAAAAATCCTCCGGATAGGCCTTCGTGTTGGGATGGGTAACTGCAACAACAGATGAATAAGGATAACGAGTTAAAAACTGAGGCAAATTAGCATTATTTGATAGGATCAATCTAACCAAGCCTAGTGCTCCATCGAACACGATATCTGTTGCTCGGCGGTTCCTCGAAGGCAGCTTCTTTGCACTTAACATATAAATACGAACGCTCCCAGTTCGGGGTTTTGTTCGGATGACCGGTGAGGATGTTTAAACCGGGTCTCATGCGAAGAGAAAACAACCCATTCGGCTGAGCGCTAGTCATCATCATCTCTTCAAAAACCCTGACGCTCATTGACACGTCAATTTCGGCGGCCATCACCATAAATGCAACTGCGATGCACCAGGTCCCTATGATCATCTGAGTGATCGCTACCCCACGACAAAAAACAATACAAAGTCACGAGTCTTGGGATAGGGAACCATAATTTCACATCCTTCCCGAAGGACTCATACACGCATTGATAACCTACTGGAGGGGTCCAGGGTCGTTGGTCGTCTCTTGGAATGATGAATGTGACTCCCGCACCACAATTTGCCCTCAACACCGCCTATACGCTGGCAACGGTGGACCAAGTACACCGCACGTCTCCCCAGTCCTGCCCCTCAATGATCAAAGGGCGAATAAGGCTCAGATCCAACGCAGGGAGACATTCAAAGGTCTCGTGGTATTTGATCAGGTACACCGATTCATCGTCTGAGAAGGTAAGGGGCTCATCGCTCACAACTACTCGCACTCCCCTACCAGGCTTGTCCCCAGACGCGCCACTGGCAGCACTGCAGTGTCCTTCGTCAACCATTGATTGATCGTCGCCATTAACCCTAAGTAGTCTTTACGACTCAGCGACCAACAGCTTCTGGGACAGATCCAATCCCTCCATGTCCCTCAAGGCATCTAAGTGCGCCATAGAGGGATTGTTGGTCGAAGATGCATTTGCCGAAGGGACCGCCTCGGATGTCGGAGAAGAAACAACCCCTTTCCCTTCTCTGCCTCAGAGAACTTATGTTTGCACCCGGTCCTCATAACGAGTTAAGAATGTAGAGAGAGAAAGTAGAGATTGAGGGAGGAGGATGATACCTGAAATTGCGGAGAAGAAATGGATATTATGCGATGCTCCTCCCTCTATTTATAGAAAAAGGAGGGGAAAAAACCCTAGATTCGCGTAATGATTGCCCTAGGTGGGCCTGTTGGGCCTAGGAGCGCTGCTCACAATTCCGGTCGACCAGTGGTTATCACAAAAAAGAACCTTAACCAGTTTCCATCAGAGTGCGCTAACTCGCCACCGATCAAACTAGGAAGTCGCCAAAGCTTTCCCTGGCGACCTATACGACATCATTCCCTATTGCTTTGCCGCAGCAGTATGTACGAAGGCACGCTGGGTATTATTTCGCTGTTCTGCCCTGCATCCTCTAAACCAAACACGAAGAATTTGCTCGAGGAATGACTAGGGTCTCCTCGAAAAAACTTGGGGGGGGGGGGGGGGGGGGGCTAGGTTGCACCCTCCCCACAAGGCCCATCAGACCAAGGGCCGGCCCAACGAATTTAGGTGTATATCCCAGCCGATTACCAAAAAGCCGGCCGGCTCGGTCCTCAAGCCGGATATATCGCGAGCTTGTCACAGAGAAAAAACCCAATACAGCAAGCTGATGAAGCCGAGCTCGCTCCAGGCAGAGTTAATCGATTGATCGGTCCAAAAAGGGAGCCCGGCCCGTTAAAAAGAGAAGACCGTACGTTAGGGCGAACTGGGGAGAGGAAGGTCTAAAAAAAGGAAAGAAAGGAGGCTTCTAAAGGGAAGACGACCAAACACCATTGAGATCTAAAAAACAAATTGTAATCACCAAAAAAACATTAAGAAAAGTAAAGTTATATAACGCCTTCGAAAGCAAAACCCACAAGAAAAACGAGCTTTGATTTCTTTTTGATCTCATCGTCAAGCACCAATCGAACAGGTTAGAGCTCAAGATCTCAACGACTCAGTCGTCAATCCACTTCTGTGCCGCTACAACATGATTTTTCAACTACCTCACCAAAACAAACTTCAAGGGTTCATCTCTCACATTTATATCGAATGTCTTTACCGAGTCCATCCTTGTACAACTGGTACCACTCCTCTGCGGGTTTTGGCTTGTACCATCTAGCCTTATCAAAGAATTTCTCAGAGTAATCTCATATTGAACTGGATCTCTGCTTCATCTGACCGGACATCCACTCTGACGCTGTCTAGATCTTCCTCCCTTCCAACACACTTTCCTCCTTGATAGGTACTTTCATGGGACGACCACCCTTTCTATTTGGCATCTCCTCACATCAAGTGCCAATTATACCTTTCTCAAGAGACCACGCTCCGCTTGAGCGGCACTGCTTATGACTCAGGTTATGACATAAATAGATGTCGGCCCCAATCCAAGCGCTTATGGAAATGGGGCATGTGTATGTGCTTTAGTCGTGCTTCTCCCGGGTATGTGAAAATTATCACATTGCCACCATGGTCATAGATGAAATTTCTGGCCCATGCAAGAGTTCCCTTTGTCCCACGGGTAGGACGGTCGTCTCCAAGGTTAACCACAGTCGGCAGGGACATCTTAAAAATAAACTGATCAAATCAGAACCATAAGAGGAGTCCACACATTGTATAGTTCGTTTTAAAACAATTTCACAAAGTTTTCAAAGGCAAAAAAACTTTCACAAACTAAATAAGGTTTTCGAAAATAGCGGAAACTTATTCCCAAAGATCGTACCAAGGGATACCAAATTGTAAGTCATTCTCACCCGGACAAGATAGAGAACGTGGGGTTAGGAAAGATATACCCCTGGAGGTTAGCCATTATGTCCTCCCATTGGTCCAATGAATCCCAAACTCGTTTTCTTCTGTTTTAATACACTAATCGAACCATATCCATTACTTATACTTGCAGTCATGCACACATATAAATGAGAAAGAGGGTATGAGGAAATGATTATTCAATAAGACAGATCTAGAACAGCCTCCCCCATTTGAGCCACTATACGACTCAATGCAGAATGAGTACTTACTAGCTGGAGACAATAACAATTCAACATCAACAGCAGCAACATTCAATAAAATCAATATCATTCAACACACAAAATTACAACAAAGAATCTCTTGACTTTTCCGCAGGGGAACTACGACTTAACAACCAAGCCCTTTCACATTGTTGCTTACCAGTGCTCCTTTGTGATTGTTATTGTGAACATCCTCTGCCTATACTGGGCCACGTGGTTGTCTGGATCACTATACCCGTCATTACATTCCCTCGTAAATGAAAATTTTCTTAGAATTTCGATGAGGGAGATCTTATCATTAGAAGGTATATCCCCATAGGAATCCATGGTGCTTCTCCAAATTTATGGAGCAACACCATGAAGTCATTCTATCATGCCATGTACTACTTCAATTTTTGGAGAAGACATCTTCTAGGAAGGTATTCTCTGCCGACTTCTTCGCCATTTCTGCCTATTGTATTTCTGCGACGGAATTTGTTCTATATCATCATCTTCCACAGCTAAGTTAGCACTATTGGTGTTTGCTGCTGGAGCATCCAAAATATGCTCTCTGTTTTCTTGCATGATTTTGTAAAACCAGGTCTCCTGTTCCGATAAGGTTATCCATGGGTTTGCATGGGTAGAACCTGCGTCGTACTCTTCCTATTGCGTTTATGGCAGAGTTTTCTCCTTAAAAACAGGTTCTCTTCTTCGAGCTGTGTTAGTCTTTACGCTCTTTGCTCCAGCTGCTTTGATTATCATTCCATCCTTTCTTTTCAAAATTTGAACCAATGAAATGATTCTCAGGTTACTTGTGGGGGTGTTGCTTCCCCTAGCTAAATTCATAATAGTGCCTTGTTAGAGCTTCGAAATGAACTTCGCAAGTTGGTGACGATGGTGGTGACCGCGATTTGATCATGCTCACTTCTAGTGAGTATCACATAGTTCGGATCATTTCTTCTTTCTAACGTCAACCTGTAAGTATGAAATAATGTTATTTCTTTGTGATACTACATAAAATAAGAAGCAAGACGATCATGAATATTTTTACAAAAAATTATTGATTTTCAATAGCAGAACTACAACTTCTCAGTATGAACCCTAATTATCCATGAATGTTTGTAGTAAAAAATTGTTTGTAACAAATCTCCAATATATTAATCCTGGAGCATTACAACTTTTAGGTGTAGCTACATGTCAACACTAGGATGATTCTCAAAATCCTTAGAAAAAAAGTTGATCTATATAAATATAGATTTATACTTTTATTGAATTAACATTCATATTGATTAGTAGTTCATAAAAGAATATTTTACATTATTTCCTTAAATAAAAGCTACGAAATTACCTAATATGATTAACATATATGTGACCATTAATGTTTTGAATAATAAAAATTTGATAATATATTTTGTATCCTTCATCATTTTGTTTAATCTATGATATTAAAAAAATAAACTATCACATTAACCATATAATAAAAATCCAGATCTTTTTTCTTATATGTTATATTTTGAATTTTTCAAAACTACTATAAATTACTAAAACAGTAAAAAAATTACAATGAAAATTTTGTGAACAATGTTTTATTTCTTTTTGTTATAAAAGATAGAAAATGATCATAAAATCATATGAAATATCATTTAATAGATATTCAAATTAAATATATATACATATATATACTTTAATATCATTTAAACTAAATTATATATCATATAAAATACATATATGTTAATTATATACTTAGATGGACCATTACATCATATTTTGGTAGTCGCGTTTCATTACAACATATTAATATACAAACTATACATATTAATCCTATACCATTACAACATATTTTGGTATCCACGTTTCATCGTTAAAATGATCTTTTAAAATCCTTATAAAAATAAGTTAGTACACCTAAACATAAGTTATATTTTTTATTAAATTAATTATCAATTTAATTAGTAGTGTATAAAAGAAAATTGTATACTTCTTCCTTAAATAAAAGCTACAAAATTAGTTATATAGTTAACAAATATATGAAAATTAATGATTTTTGAATAATAAAGATTTGATAACAATTTATGTATCTTTCATAACTTTTGTTCAATTTTATATTCTTAAAAAGAAAATTAACAACCACATAAGTATATAATAAAAAATAGATTTTTTCTTATATGCTATAGTTTGAAATTTTTTAATATAAATTACTAATACTTTTAAAAATCTACGTTGAAATTATTTTAATTAATGGGTTTAACTTTTAATTATAACAAGCTACAAATGATCAAATCATATAAATATGAAGTCTCATTTAATATATATATATATATATATATGATATGTCATATTATATACATTATATATACATTTATTTCAATATCGTTTAATTAATATATATATATATATTATGAATTTATAAACATGTTAAATTTTCAAAAATTTGCATTGAGTTGGAAGCCTCAGTTAATAAACTATTCATATTAATAAAAGTAAATTTTTTTCCAGTAAATATTAAAATTTAATAAAATCATATGAGTATCAAGCCTCAATAAATAAACATTTATATTAAATATATTACATATCTATGTCAATATTCATTTAATTTTAATTATATACTAATATAAGTAAATAAATAATTTATTTTGATTTTTATCAACAAAAGAATATTGTAAATAAAAAGAAAGATTGTTTTTATTTATGTTCTTACTCGAATTTAAATTATATACGTCAGAGTTAGTGACTCTTCAATTATTCAATATATTTATTATTGCATAATATGTAAATTATCACAAAATAAATAATAATATCTGCAAATAATTTTTATATAATTAATGTTTCATTCTGCGCAAGCGCATATCTCAATATTACTTGATCATATCATTTCAAAAATATGTTTCTTCATATCGAAGTGAGATGGTGAATTATAAAATTTGAATAATATCATTGAAACCCAATGTAAATTAAAAAATTTTAGAAAAATATCAACAAACATCACCCTACTCAGATACCGGATTGAGTGAGTGAGAGAGTGTGTCGGACCTTTCATAGTATCTATCACGCGACGTTATAACGAAATCTGTCAATGAGCGCCGATCTATGTGTTTAAGTGGGATAACTTCTTCATCATAAGTCCAATGATATTGATTCAACTTCAGGATTATTCTACACTGACTTATGAGTCCAAATCAAGATTATTACATATTGATTCATTCTTGTTTGATTAGAATCAAGAAGAAATTGTCAAATCTCCAAACAGGGTAAACTGGAATCACTTCGGTTAAAAGTGGAATAACATCTTCATCATAACTCCTATGATATTGATTCAACTTCAGAGTTATTATCCACTGATTTATGAGTACAAATAAATCTTCTTACATCTTGATTCATTCTGGTTTGATTAGAATCAAGAATAAATTACCAAATCTCCAAACAGGGTAAACTGGAGTCACTTCGGTTAAAAGTGGGATAACTTCTTCATCATAACGGTTATGATCTTGATTCAACTTCAGGGTGATTCTAAACTGATTAATGAATCCAAATCAAGCTTCTTACACCGTGATTCATTCTGGTTTTATTAGTATCAAGAATAAATTGCCAAATCTCCAAACAGGACAAACTGGAATCACTTCGGTTAAAAGTGGAATGACATCTTCATCATAACTCCTATGATATTGATTCAAATTCAGGATGATTATCAACTGATTTATGAGTCCAAATCAAGATTCTTACATCTTGATTTATTCTGTTTTGATTAGAATCAAGAAGAAATTACCAAATCTCCGAACTGGGTAAACTAGAATCACTTCGGTTAAAAGTGGAATAACATCTTCATCATAACTCCTATGATATTGATTCAACTTCAGGATGATTATCCACTGATTTATGAGTCCAAATCAAGCTTCTTACATCTGATTCATTCTGTTTGATTAGAATCAAGAAGAAATTACCAAATCTCCAAACAGGGGTAAACTGGAGTCACTTCGGTTAAAAGTGGGATAAACTTCTTCATCATAACCCTATGATTTGAAGTTGATTCAAACTTCAGGGTGATTCTAAACTGATTTAATGAATCCAGAATCAAGCTTCTTACATCGTGATTCATTCTGGGTTTTATTAGTATCAAGAAAAATTGCCAACTCTCCAAACAGGGCAAACTGGAATCACTTCGGTTAAAAGTGGGATAACTTCTTCATCATAACTCCAATGATATTGATTCAACTTCAGGATGATTCTACACTGACTAATGAGTCCAAATCAAGATTCTTAAACCTTGATTCATTCTGGTTTGATTTAGAATCAAGAGAAAATTGCCAAAATCTCCAAACGATGTAAACTGGAAATCACTTCGGTTAAAAGTGAAATAAACATCTTCATCATAACTCCTATGATATTGATTCAAATTCAGGATGATTATCAACTGATTTATGAGTCCAAATCAAGATTCTTACATCTTGATTCATTCTGGTTTGATTAGAATCAAGAAGAAATTGCCAAATCTCCAAACAGGGTAAACTGAAGTCACTTCGGTTAAAAGTGGGATAACTTCTTCACCATAAACTCCTATGATCTTGATTAAAATTCAGGGTGATTCTAAACTGATTATGAGTCCAAATCAAGCTTCTTACATCGTGATTCATTCTGATTTTATTTGTATCAAGAAGAAATTGCCAACTCTCCAAACAGGGCAAACTGGAATCACTTCGGTTAAAAGTGGTATAACTTCATCATCTTAACTCCAATGATATTGATTCAACTTCAGGATGATTCTACACTGATTTATGAGTCCAAATCAAGCTTCTTACATCTTGATTAATTCTGTTTTGATTAGAATCAAGAAGAAATTGCCCAAATCTGCCAAACAGGGTAAACTGGAAATCACTTCGATTTTAAAAGTGGAATAACTTCTTCATTCCATAACTCCTATTGATATTGATCAACTTCAGGTTGTGATTGCTAGAACTGATTAATGAATCCAAAGTCAGAGCTTCTTACATCGTTGATTCATCCCTGTTTATTAGTATCAAGAATAAATTACCAAATCTCGCAAAACAAGGCAAACTGAATCACTTCGGTTAAAAGTGAAAATTCTTCATCATAAGGTCCAATGATGATTGATTCAGCTCAGGATTGATTCTACACTATTATGAGTCCAATTCAAGATTCATACATCTTGGTTAATTCTGGTTTGAGTTAGAATCAAGAAGAAATTGCCCAATCTCAAAACAGGAAAAACTGGAATCACTTCGGTTTAAAAGTGGAATAACCATCTTCATCATGAACTCCTATGATACTGATTCAACTTCAGGGTTGATTATCTACTGATTTAGAGTCCAAATCAAAGCTTCTTACATCTTGATTCCATTCTGTTTTTTTTAGTATCAAAGAAAGAATTATGCCAACTCTCCAAAAAGGGGAAACTGTAAACACTTCGGTTTAAAAAGTGGGATAACTTCTTTAACATACCTCCACATGATATTGATTTCAAACTTCAGGGTGGATTCTCCCACTGATTTAGAGTCCCAAATAAGCTTCTACATCGTGATTCATTCTAGTTTGATAGTATCAAGAATAAATTGCCAAAATCTCCAAACAGGGTGAACTGGATGTCCTTCGGTATAAAAGCTGGGATAGCACTTTTTCATCATAAGTCCAATGATAGTTGATTCTTAACTTCAGGATGATTCTACACTGTTTTATGAGTCCAATCAAATTCTATCAAGATTCTTACATCCTTGATTTATTCTGGTTTGATTAGAATAAATAGAGAAATTGCCAAATCCTCCAAACAGGGTAAATTGGAATCACTTCGGTTTAAAAGTGGAATAACATCTTCATCATAAACTCCTATGATATTGATTCAACTTCAGGATGATTATACACTGATTTATGAGTCCAAATCAAGCTTCTACATCTTGATTCATTCTGGTTTGTTAGATCAAGAAGAAATTGCCAACTCTCCAAACAGGGTAAATTGGAATCACTTCGGTTAAAAGTGGGATAACTTCTTCATCACAACTCCAATGATATTGATTCAACTTCAGGGTGATTTTCCACTGATTTATGAGTCCAAATAAATCTTCTTACATCTTGATTCATTCTGGTTTGATTAGAATCAAGAATAAATTGCCAAATCTCCAAACAGGGTAAACTGGAGTCACTTCGGTTAAAAGAGGGATAACTTCTTCACCATAACTCCTATGATCTTGATTAAAATTCAGGGTGATTCTACACTGATTAATGGGTCCAAATCAAGCTTCTTTCATCGTGATTCATTCTGGTTTTATTAGTATCAAGAAAAAATTGCAACTCTCCAAACAGGGCAAACTGGAATCACTTCGGTTAAAAGTGGGATAACTTCTTCATCATAACTCCAATGATATTGATTCAACTTCAGGATGATTCTACACTGATTTATGAGTCCAAATCAAGATTATTACATCTTGATTCATTCTGGTTTGATTAGAATCAAGAAGAAATTGCCAAATCTCCAAACAGGGTAAACTGGAATCACTTCGGTTAAAAGTGGAATAACATCTTCATCATAACTCCTATGATATTGATTCAAATTCAGGATGATTATCAACTGATTTATGAGTCCAAATCAAGATTCTTACATCTTGATTCATTCTGGTTTGATTAGAATCAAGAAGAAATTGCCAAATCTCCAAACAGGGTAAACTGGAGTCACTTCGGTTAAAAGTGGGATAACTTCTTCACCATAACTCCTATGATCTTGATTCAAATTCAGGGTGATTCTAAACTTTATTTATGAGTCCAAATCAAGCTTCTTACATCGTGATTCATTCTGGTTTTATTAGTATCGAGAAGAAATTGCCAACTCTCCAAACATGGCAAACTAGAATCACTTCGGTTAAAAGTGGGATAACTTCTTCATCATAACTCCAATGATATTGATTCAAATTCAGGATGATTCTACACTGATTTATGAGTAAATCAAGATTCTTAAATCTTGATTTATTCTGGTTTGATTAGAATCAAGAAGAAATTACCAAATCTCCAAACATGGTAAACTGGAATCACTTCGGTTAAAAGTGGAATAACATCTTCATCATAACTCCTATGATACTGATTCAACTTCAGGGTGATTATCCACTGATTTATGAGTACAAATAAAGCTTCTTACATCTTGATTCATTCTGGTTTGATTAGAATCAAGAATAAATTGCCAAATCTCCAAACAGGGTAAACTGGAGTCACTTCAGTTAAAAGTGGGATAACTTCTTCACCATAACTCCTATGATCTTGATTCAACTTCACGGTGATTCTACACTGATTAATGAGTCCAAATCAAGCTTCTTACATCGTGATTCATTCTGGTTTTATTAGTATCAAGAATAAATTGCCAAATCTCCAAACAGGGTTAACTGGCATCACTTCGGTTAAAAGTGGGATAACTTCTTCATCATACATCCAATGATCTTGATAAAACTTCAGGGTGATTATAAACTGATTTATTAGTTCAAATAAAGCTTCTTACATCGTGGTTCATTCTATTTTTATTAGTATCAAGAAGAAATTGTCAAATCTCCAAATAGGGCAAACTGGAATCACTTCGGTTAAAAGTGGAATAACATCTTCATCATAACTCATATGATCTTGATTCAACTTCAGGGTGATTCTACACTGATTTATGAGTCCAAATCAAGCTTCTTACATCGTGATTCATTCTGGTTTTATTAGTATCAAGAAAAATTACCAAATCTCCAAACAGGGTTAACTGGGATCACTTCGGTTAAAAGTGGGATAACTTCTTCATCATACATCCAATGATCTTGATAAAACTTCAGGGTGATTATAAACTGATTTATTAGTTCAAATAAAGCTTCTTACATCGTGGTTCATTCTATTTTTATTAGTATCAAGAAGAAATTGCCAAATCTCCAAATAGGGCAAACTGGAATCACTTCGGTTAAAAGTGAAATAACATCTTCATCATAA
>CAJHQQ010002724.1:0-59109 GCA_905132885.1 Moricandia moricandioides
ATTTAAAACTCCACTAGAATGAAAGCGAAGAAATTGTTTATAAACACACACACATCGGTCACAACCAAATCGGCGAAAAAGATGAACAGAAAAAGAATACCCCCTCCCCCTCTCCCTCCCCCCCCCCCCCCCCCCCTTCTTGAAAATTCAATATGTCCATTGTCTCATCTAGATTACCCTCACGAACTTGTTAACCAAGTTGGAACGAACACGTATGGTTGTTTTTCATCATGCAACAAAAAGATTAGAACCCACTACTACTGCACCACCTGCGATGTGGAGTTTCACAATGGTTGTCACAAGTTTCCTAGGAAGCTAAGGCATCCTTATCACCCACAACACCCTCTTACTTTTTCCTTTCGAGACTTTGAAATAGGGATCATATCCGACGGAAATATCGATGAATCCTTTTACGACACTTATTTGTGTGAATTCCCCACATCAGATCCTAAGAAGCTTAGATCTGTCGAAGCTAACCGGTCTCAACTCGATCTCTTAGTGGATAAATGCACATGGTGTGAGAAGATATGAGGACAACTGGTTCTATCGCTGTTCTATATGTAGCTTTTCTTTGGATCTCTCTTGCTACAAAAATATTCACTTCAAACCATCGCAAATCCAAAAAGTCATCATCATCCACTTGTCTTCTACCCTCGACCACTCTTAACACCTTGTGATGCTTGTGGGTTTGGTCAACGTGTTGGATCCAAGCTATGCTTGTTTTCAATGTAATTACATGGTTCATCAAAGTTGCATCGACTTACCACGAGTCATCAAGATCACACGTCACAAGCATCGTCTTTCTCATACTCCTTACACTGAACCCGTTACTTCACCATGCCGGATCTGTTACAAGCCGGTTGACATCAAGTACGGCCAATATTCTTGCAGTCAAGAAGATTGCGCCTACATAGCCCATTCAAAATGTGCAACGCATAAGAACGTGTGGGATGGAAAAGAACTCGAATGGGAGCCCGAAGAAGAATCTGATGAGAGTGAAGAATACATCCCTTTCATAAAGGTTGGTGATAATCTTATACGCCATTTCTCTCATGAACATGATTTGAAGTTAGAGAAGTATGATGGTGTTAGAGATGGAGAGAAGCAATGTCAGGCGTGCGTTCTTCCTATTAACTCACTTGATTTCTACAACTGCGTGGAATGTGACTTTTTTCTCCACGAGGTATGTGCTGGTCTTCTTCGAAAAATTGATCACGCATTGCACGTCCACCCTCTAGTGTTAGACCCCTATCAACGCCCTTCTCGAAATATTATTGAAAAGATAATTGCTCAGTTTGTTTCAGAAAGTTTAGCGGTTTCAAGTACAAATGCTCTGAGACGAACTGCCATATTGGGGAAGGATTTCAGGTCGATGTGCGCTGTACTTTGGTTCCAGATTATTTCACCCACGAAAGTCACCAGCATCCCCTTTTCATTTCCACATCCCACGAAGGTGAAAACAAGATTTGTTGTGAGGGTTGTAAGAAGTCATGTAAGCAGTCATACCTACAGTGTAGTGTATGCGAATTTGCTTTGTGTTATCAATGCGCTACAATTCCACATGAAATAAGCTATAAATACGACAAGCATCCCCTCACTCTTTGCTACAGAGAAGAAGTAGCAGATGGCATGTACTGGTGTGAAGTATGTGAGAAAGAGTTGAATCCAACGGACTATTGGTTTTACACATGCAACAAATGTTGTATCACTATCCACGCTCCATGCCTATTTGGATCCTCCGCTTATATGAAGCCTGGTATCAGTTTATTTCATACCTACGATGACATGGAAGTTGTACGCAACAGTAATAGCACTCGACCTTGTTGCGTTCTGTGTGGTCAACGTTGCCCAGCTTCTGTCTACTACAAATGCGACAGGTGGTTCAGAGGGACGATTTATATTTGTTCTTTGAATTGCTTTGAGGACAAAATAAAAGACGGATTTGATTTTTTCTGTTTATGACGAAATGAAAACTGAAGTTGTTACCAATACGATGAATATTATTTTTTTCCTCT
Source organism: Moricandia moricandioides (assembly GCA_905132885.1). Taxonomy (NCBI): domain Eukaryota; kingdom Viridiplantae; phylum Streptophyta; class Magnoliopsida; order Brassicales; family Brassicaceae; genus Moricandia; species Moricandia moricandioides. Next base: position 2,016 of record CAJHQQ010002724.1, read on the forward strand.
TGCTTTTTATGTCTTTAGGACCTGTATCACCAACCACTTCATAGTTCCTACTATCTTGTGAATTTGAATACACTTTTTAGCCAAAACTTAATCAAAAGTGAAATATCATAACTTTGAACAAATATCACCATGTGGTTAAGTGAAAGGAAAATTATCTAAATTATCATTTTCTTAGTACTATCTTTGCATATTTACCTTAACTACATTAGTTTTAAAGAAGTAAATGAATATCTATAGATCTAGAGTTAACTAATAGTATATACTTAGGATTTATATTTGAGGAGGGTTGAACGATAAAGCTTAAGATTTTAAAAATAAATAAATACTAAAAATTAAAAATAAACTTATTTAAAATAGCTTTAAAAGAGTTTTAGAAATTCAAAAAGAAAATAAAAAAGTTTAAAAAATTCAATTTTTTTTAAAAAAAAATTGAATTTGAAAACGTCGAATTCAAAAATTGCAAAAAAAAATATATTTAAATAATTGTTTATATTGAATAAAAGGAAATCGGATTTTGAAACTGCTATAAATATGGGTCAAGAGATTGTAAACCTATTTTCATTCACATAATAATATACAAACTATAAAACTGGTATTGGCTTCAATATATTGTTTGCTCTCTTTTGCTTTTTTTAGTTGATTTGAGTTTGTTCACCGCAATATTTATATTTTTCTGATAATATCACCGATAATATTTATACATGGTTTTCTACGGATTAGAACATTTATGAGATCACATTGCGGACTGATCATAATTTTGCAGGTCTAACTTGCAAACTGAGGTAAACTTACAAAAAGTAGAAACCCATATCATTTTCTTCCGATAAAATGACTTCCTCGTATAAGGATTGTGATGGGCTAGTTACTATTTGTTGATGGGCTGAAGCTAACAGTTCAGGCCTCACTTAGTCCATATCTATGGGTTTGGAAAGCCGGAACTTACTATTCACTGTTAAGATCTATAATTTGATTCCTTGGTCACAATAGATAATTGGGCCAGGATAAAGAATGGTTTGTTTGTTCGTTCTGTTGACATGAATCCATTATAATGAGAGTATAAAAGTATATTTATACAGTATATACAGAAACAGATTACAAATACGGTAAACGGACAACTGTTACGGCCAAACTAAATGCCGCAATATGATTGGTGCAAAAAGTAAAAGTTAAATAAATAAAAAAAGGTAATGAATGTGAAGGCATATTTTATGGGAATTATTGTATTGGTAAAAGGAGAAAAATAAGATGAACAGGCTGTCTAGTTCTTGTGAACAAATGTGACTGACGACAACACTCTTTGTCCTTTTCGCTCTCTCTCTCTCTCTCTTCCACCAAGCAACCATTACTCTCTCTCTCTCTCCTCCGTCTTCCATTGCTGCAAACACTCATCCCTCGATTCAATTCTTCCTCAAGTTCCAATCTTTACCCTTCTTGAAGTCTTCACAGCTCTGACTCGGCCCTGGAGAGACGAAGAAGAAACCCAACAATGGGGTTTCTCTGTAGTCTCCAGGTGCTTCTCTTTCTCCACTTCTTTCAAAAACTCTCTGCTCAGTCTCCCTCTCCACCCACCAATGCCACTTCTCTCGACGCCCTTCTTCAAGATTACTCCTTTAGAGCCTTTCTTCGTCCTCGTACCGGCATTCTCTACGACGCCACCACCGTTCCCTCCAATTTAACCGGGATCAAACTTGCCGCCATCAGACTCAGAAGCGGAAGCTTGAGAAAACACGGAGTTTCTTCTCTCAAAGAGTTCTCAATTCCGACAGGTGTGGTCGTGAAGCCGTACGTGACAAGACTCGTTCTTGTTTATCAGAATCTAGCTAACTACTCTCACTTGTATTACCCTTTGTCTGGTTACGACTATGTCGCTCCCGTGTTGGGTCTTCTTGCTTACGACGCTAAGAATCTCTCCGCCGTTAACTTACCGGAGCTGGAGTTAACGGCGTCTGATGATCCCATTAGGATTGGTTTCACTGACCTTGAACGTATCCCACAAGGGTCTAGTGCTAGGTGTGTTCGTTTTGATTCACAAGGGAAAGCTAGTTTCAAAGACTCGGTTCAGCCTGGGAACACATGTGAGACTGATCGTCAGGGACATTTCTCAGTGGTTGTGAAGTCTGTGGCGTCTGCTCCGTCTCCAGAGAATGAGGGTAGGAAGAAGAAGGAGAAGAGCTCTGAGTCTAGTTCAAGGACTTGGATCATTGTTGGAGCAGTGGTTGGTGGGTTGATAGTGTTGGGGGTTTTGTTGTTTCTTGTTTTGCGGTGTCGGAATTACAAGAAGGAGGAGAAGATTAGGGAGATGGAGAGAGCTGGAGAGACAGGGGAAGCTCTTAGAATGACTCAGGTTGGAGAGACAAGAGCACCGACAGCTACTACTACTCGTACACAACCGATGCTTGAGACTGAATACGCAGCTTAGAAGAAACTTTTGATTGTGTTTTGTGTACATCATTAGCTTCATCTTTGATCCATCTGTTAGTAGTAAAGTGTTTTCTGATTATTTTTTCGTTGTGGTTAGCAAGTTGATACGTACATTCATCTTGTTTCTCTACGAGTGATTTAAGGAATTAAGCATTATTGTTCTTCTCTTTGTCCTCAACTCTGGTGGAAGATATGGATTCTTTCTGGAGTACACTAGCATTGTTTTCTGCAAAGCTCTGATCCTTTTTTTGTAATATTGTTAACAGCTTTTGTCTGCCAAGCAGACAGCTTAAGAAGAATGCTCCATTCTCAACTTTTAGTTTTATCATTCTTTAGATGGTTGTAGCGTGTCCTTGAGATTCAAGTGCTTTGTTGTTGTTGTAGCTACGAGGTTCATGCAACTTGTTCACAAAAAAAAAAAACAGAGTTTGGACCAAAGAGCTTGATAACATGGAGACTGATCAAATTTGCAGAGTTCTACACCTTTCTTTATGATCTTACTGTCTTTCTTGAGGAGATGGCTTGCAATGCAGGCTCCATGTACAGGGCTAGATATTATGAAAGATTGGTTGTACTTGTAGAGAAGTCCAGCTCTTTCTTCATAGTTTTTCTGTCTTTTTCTTGAGAATATGACTTGCAGTGCTCAGGCCCCATGTATACTACAGAAGCTGCTTCATGTTATAACATTTATGTCTTCATTCAGAACTGGTTGCTCTTCATAACACAAGTTATGGTTCTCATGCAGCAGCGACAAATCTTTGCTATGAACACCAGAGCTGGCAGAAAAGTATTGAGTCAAATGTGAATATACATGAATGTATTAGCCTGGCTTTGGGGTCTTCTTGTGCTATGATACATATTTTCATGTCAAAAATATCATGATAACAATGTCAAAGTACTCGGACTTATGCAGATACCAGGAGATTCTTAATCAGTCAGGTTGTTTGTGTCATCATTGCCGGATCTTAATATCTGGATTCGGAAATGAAGATTAGAGTGCATTGTACAAATGTTGTATTAATTGTGTTTCAAGGACATCCAAATGATTGCCAAAAGGAGACTATTGTTCTAGGATATTGGTTTATTTTGTTCTTTGTCTGGACTTTTGATTGAATAGAAGAGAAAGCTAAAAGGCATCCACATCAAAGTGAGAGGTCTCAACGGTAAAATTAAAAAAAAACAATCTTCGTTTTCACTAAAGAGCAAAGTGATTATTTTTTTTAAGGATTGGTCTTTCCTTGCTCAAATTCAGGTGTGGTTAATCGAATCCTATTGTTAATGAAAGGTGTCATACTCTTTGATTGTGTATAGTACAACTCATCAAAATCAAGATTGTGTTTTGTGCACATAAAAAGCAAATGTAAGATCAATTCTCTGTTTTTCACTCTGCCTCAGGAGATGTAGATTGGCTTATCTGGCATGGTTTTAAGGAGAAACTAGAAGTGAATCTACCCAAGTAATTTTGGTTGGTAAGAGCAATAGCATAAAACAAAAACTCCTCTGAACAATGTAATAAGAAAAGGGTTTCCTTACAAGAGTGGACCATTCTGAAGAAAAAATCAGAACAGAGCCCACTTGAAAGGGGCATGGCGAGGGGTCCCCATGTGAATCTGCACGCAGAGACAGAGGTTTTGACCTTTATTATCAGTCACAGCCGAAAAACCATGTGATTCAGCATCACAAGCTTCGCTGGACTCAACTATCTTCAAAGTCCCCGTTCCTATCTAATATAAAACCACACTCTGTACACAATAGGTTCTACCCGCAACAAGACGAACACCAAAGAATGTAATTCCTCTTTTTCTATCGGCAATGTGAAGTTTTTGATGAGCCATTATTCAAAAACAATTATTCATTCAGACAGCAAGAGTGTAGTTTCAGTGTGTATCATGCAAGTTAAAAGCATGTATTATCACAAACAATGAAATGTTATAACCAAATGCCAAAAGGAAATAATAGTGTGAGATTCTTCAGTATTTTTCTTCTTCCGGAATACCCTTTATTTGCGTGACCCCAAGTGTTCACCTTAAGCCCCTACATCAAATCAACATGTTACTCAGTGTTACAACGCAAACCAAAGAAGAAAAAGGAAAGCACCAGGAAGATTCTCTAAGCCGAGAAAAAAAGAAAACCACTTCCCTACTTAGAGATTAGCTATGACAAAGAAATAAGAACAAGCTCCAAAAATGATGAACTAACCAACCATAAACACGATCGCAGTCATTCCTAGACAGGACAATAACAAAAAAAAAACACAAACTTTCAATAGGCAAAGAGCTAAACAGAAACGTCGAGGATAATCTATCGACTACAAAAACCTCATGAAACCATTCACTTCCCTTGAAGAAGAAGTTCTCTAAACAGAGTAGCAACCAAACCAAAACGCTGAAGCTTCGAACCAACAAAGAAGTAAACAGTAGCGTATCTCTGCTTGTCCCAAATAGGACTGATACAGTAGCTAAATCCACAAAGTATGTCTTTTTAACACATAATTCATTTTCAAGAGCACAAAGAAAAAAAAGAGTTATTCAGTGAGTGATCACACATTTACAACAAAACTAGTGTTCTGATCTTCATGTGAAATTCGATTCTGACCTGTGGCTTTCTCGACGACTTTCTTATCGCGTCTCTCCATAGCAACATCCCATTCATCGTGACCTATGTGCTTCGGCTGATCAATTCCAAAATTGAAACCATCAAACCACCAAATTTGGGATCAAAATCGTGAAAAAAGCTAGGAGAGAGAGAGAGAGAGAGAGAATCATATTCATACACGGCCATGGTAAGCTTTGTGGATGTAGTACTGAGAGTTTCCCATGATGCAGAGCATCCCTCCGATGATTCCCAGAGGCAGAGCCGCTTCTAGCCACACCAACGACATCTTCTTCTCCTTCCTTTCTCTGTATCGAAGATCCAAACTTCACCAACTTATCATCTCAGATCAGTAATTCACTTAATAGGCTTTAAGCTTTCTGCTCTTTGGGCTCTTTGTTCAAAAAGTAACTCTTAAGGCCCAATACATCTAAAGTCGAGCGTTCTAAGTAAAATCAAATCAAATTGGATTACAAATACATCATGCATGATCTCGGTCCTCGAGGTGGAGACAACTTCTAATAACCGATCAAATGAATAGATATTTGATGATGCTTGACATGAGATTTGAGCAAAACCACGACCCAATCCAGACACTAAACTAAATTCCAAAAGTTACAGAACCAGCTAAAATGAATGAAAGACCTAAGCCAATAACTATTACCACCACACTTGCATTAACGCATTGAAATGCGCGAGAAAATATAGACACAAGATCAAAGTTTGAAACTTTACAAGAAAAAAAAAGAAGAGGAAAACGTCAAAACACAAACAGCTCAAACATGCAGACACTCGTGAATGGTGGTGGTGGCCTGGTGGGTCCGTCATCTCAACATGTTTTTGTATGTTGGTGAAGTAGTTGAGTGATGTGCCACGTGGGTGCTGCCTTAGTTGTCGCACGTGGGAAACCAGCCGACTGAGTCTTATTATTGTTAACAACTAGTTTTTTTTTTAAAGGTTCATTTCGGAAAAACCACTCTGTTCTCCGCCGTGTTTTCGATCCTAAGATTCTATACAATGTAAGTTACCAGACGTTGAATGGGTTTGAGTTTTTGCTTGCAAAGGTGTTGCCGCCTATGGTTTTTAAGACAGGTGTGGTAGTCTTGAGGTGTGTGAACAATGTCTCATCAACAACCTTTTGGTGTGCTTCTTTGTTTTTCCGTTGTTCGTAGGTACAAAAAGAGTTGCATCTAGAGTGTTACAACCTTCTTCAATGATCTTCCTTTCTTACAAAAGCATAAGACTTAAGAGAGTTCTGTTATGTTTACGAATTAAATAAGACTAACCACTGTTTAGGTTCTTCCTCATTGTTCTTCCCAAGTTTATTGTTTTCTTTATCAACATTGCCAAGAAAATAGATTCAATTGTTACGAATGATGAAAGAAAGAACAAACACTCTCAAGTATATTATAAATAATTGTCGAGAGTGTAACTGTTGTTTTTTTGTTTTGTTTATAGGTACAAGTAGATTAGAGCTAAACAAAGCCCTATCTACTTGATCTCACACTAGAAGATATATCCAAATCAGCAGTACAAGGCACCCTCTCTTCCATCCACCCTAAATCCTAGACACACGAGTTAAAGAGTCGCCAAGTATATATCTTTCTTACAACATTGAATAAGAGAGTGCATGTCTTCACAAGAGGCTCTTACTTTCATCAATTTAATTATCTAACAGCCTCAGGTGCAGAATTGCAGTAAGCAGTATGCAAGCAGACCAGTCTAGTGAAAGTCAGACACACAACAGCACACGCTACTCCCAGCACCATCCCCACACTGCCTTTCTTTCTCTCTAACCTCACCGCTCTTTTTATCACCTGCCAGAAGCTAGGCAGCAATCCACCGCACGCCACCATCATCACGTGGTCCAGTCCACTGTAATCTATCCCAGCTAGTATGGATCCTATGGCCGATACAGGTCCCACAAACCCAATCAAAGCTGCTGCTGCAAGAGCTGCGTGCCAACTGTCTGTGGCTCCAAAGATGCAGCTTGCAACCGCTGTCCCTCTTGGGAGTCCATGTAAGGAAACAGGGAGTACCATGTGTCTGCCGAGACCGTAAGCATTTGGAGCAGCTACCCCAAGAGCAAGCCCCTCAGCTAGTGCGTGGAACCCAACCGCTCCACACGCTAATAACGATTGGAGTGTTATCGCACTGGTTGGAAAATTTGTTACTGGGGTAATTAAACTACCAGCCCGAGACTTTTTCCGAGAAGTAACATTCAGGATGGTTGAGCTTATGAAATGGCTCAGTACGGCGCCAACTGCGAGTAGACTAACCGTAGGGATGAATCCCATTTTGGCAGATAGCAGCAGTTGAAGTGGACGCCAGAGACCGAGGACAAATGCAATGCCTGAGGCTACTCCCATGAGAAGGGCGTGTTGGAGACGGAAGGTGAGTGCTGATGCAACCAGAAATACTCCCCCAAGCAATGGGCCTAGACCAAAAAGAAGTGAAACGAAGAAGCCAGAAGCATCCTCTGAGCTGCAGGTTGGTGAAAATGAAGCCTTAGTTAAATTTAAGAACACTATCAAATGCAAAAGCTTATAACTTTAACTTGGATTCCATTGTTTTACTTGTAATCATGCGTGAAATTCTCGAAAAGAGTGCTAAGAGCTTCCATGGATGCTACTGATATTGTGGCTGAAGATGCCACTTGTGATGGAGATGCTTCCTGTTGTTACAGAGACGAGAAATTAAGTCAGTCATCTTCCTGAAGCACGAACATCAACAAATTTCATAAATGACTACAGGAAATTCACCTTGAATGCATCAGGAAGCACTTCAGCAATAACCATCCAAATCATACACCCAGCCGCAAACCCAGTGCAGAAAGGCAAAAACTTGCTAAATGCATCCGCACATAAAAAAGCTGGCACTGCAACGATAGGCTGGTAAAGAATACAGAAAAAACAAAAGAATCAGTGATCTGTTATGCAGACAGAGAAAACAGATCACAGAACGTCCAGGGATTACCTGAGGTAAGGATGTGATTATACTCCAGAGCATGGCATTTTGTGGAGAGACACCCCTTGATGCGAGCACCATGCTAACAGCCAACCCTTCAGGAATATTATGAACGGCTATGGCCAAAGTGACCAGAAGCCCTTGACTAAAACCCTTTGAACCAGCAAACGAGACACCAACCCCTGATCCTTCCCCGAAAGAATGAAGTGTCATAATTCCTATGACGAGAACAACTTTCGCTGCATCTGCACCTTTAATGTCCAGCATGCTAACCTCACCATATTGTTCAAGAAACTGCCCAAGGAATAGTGAGGTTTCAATTTTGAGATTTCACGCAACTTGGAAGGGAGCTAATGTAAGAGGAAACTAGAAAAAGACAAGAATTAATCGGTATGTCGAGTCTAAACGTTATGATATTCTACAGTTCTGAGGTTAAGTACAAGAGAAAACCACAGAAAAATATTACGCAAATCAGTAACCAGGTGTTGGACAGCCAAAGAATCAGTTTCAAGTTACCTGCTTGCAGAGCCAAATGAACAAACCACCGGCTAGAATCCCAGTAACAACCCAGTTTCCAGAACCATGCTCCTGACCCTCCTTTACAAGATCAAAGCTAGCAGCCAACATCACACCAGCCGCCATGCCATTGCATATCCCAGCCCATTGAGGATCAAGCTCAACAAAGAAGAAGGGCACTGCACCTAACCCAGTGGCAGCAGCCATCGCCAAGGTGAACAATGCAACTGTTGAAACAGAAACTTTGTTGTGACTGCCTCTCTTCTCACCCAATCCAACATCATGAAACGTTTTCTCCACACCACTTCCATCAATAACATTCCGTCCCATATCTCCATGAGGAGCAGCTCTTACTGTATGTGAAATCTCCCATTGGGAGTCTGCGTCAGTGTTCCCAATGAACACAACGACAAATAAGAATAGAAGTAGCATTATGCAGCCTGAACGCATCATTTTTATGCAGTGACAAATCTAAAGGAAACCAAATAAACTCTTGAGGCTTTGTAGAATCAAAACTGCATCCAGAGAAGGTCACTGTTTCCTGTTCAACACATCACGAGAAAGAATTTTCAACGCAGAAACTGTAGGTAAGTAAAAGAAACTCAAACTCATCAAGTTACCATAGACAGAAACGTACATGACTATGTTCCCCATGTGATCAAAACATCGTCTTTAGGGTGAAATCATTTAAATAGAAAAAAAAAACATAAACCCATTGAAACAATTTGCAGAGAAAAAGAATAGTATCATCCTCCAGAAACCTAGAACAACAAAGCAACAATCTTTATCACCCAGAATCGCTTGCTAGATTAAAATCTGCGAACCCAATTGCAGAATTTCGCGATTCGATCCACCATTCTACATATTTTTAGACTACCAATCAATACATTCTACGACGAACCCAGATCGCAGAACTCACCAGCAGAGGATAAAAATCGGAGCTTTAAAAATGTTGGAACCGTTGTACATGAGCGAGATTCTAGCCGATGAAGAAGAATTGTGGTGATTGAAAAGCTTTGGACTGCGTTTGATCCCTTCTCGCTTAGGAGACTTTTGGGATCAATCATTCAAGTAGTCAAAGAATTAGCCCACAGATTTATACATTTTAACGAAAATATTAAAATTTGTTTAGTAAGATAATTGTAAGTAAGGCCCCTCAATTTTGTTTATTTCCCAAAAGAGTGTAATTCTGTAAAAATATGAAATTAACATCCATAATGTTAGGTTTCGAAGGAGGAATGGATCTATACTATTGTATCTTTCTAATCGTGAGTTCACGTCTGCTGTTTATTTACACTGCAGTACATACTTCCTTGACCTAATCATGTCCAGACCATTTGATAAACAGGTAACTATATACTCTTTTGTATGATATTTTACTTTAACATCTTAATGAAGTATGTTGCCGACAATAAAATAAAAATGAGCTATACATCATCAACTTTGACCAAAGAATGAATGAAAAGCATGAGAAACTACAAGAAGGACGTACCAAAGCAAATCTTGTTGATGCATTATGTGACTGAGATATATTTCCCCAAAAGTAACAGATCTGTCCTTTGCTATTTGTTTGCCCTTCTTTTGTGGGTTTTGGTCTCACAATGAATAATATACTTGTTCAATTCTCAGTCCATTTTTGCTTTAACAAGTTGATAGTGATTTTGGACAAATTACATAAGAAAAAACTATGAGTTTGATTCGCAGATGTAATGGTTTTATCATTCATGGTATTCTTATTTTGATGGTTTCGAGAGGTGTGATGATACAATAATCTTAAAATCATAAATACACACCAATAAAAAAACTTTCAAAACCTTTTTTTTGTGGATGTGCAAGAACATACATTAGGTTAAGAGACGGGCATGATGAACATAAACAAGTAAAATATTAGTTTACAGTTTCCACATTTTTTTAAAAAAAGTTTACATAAACACATGTTTCCAAACTTGTAAAAAATACTTGTCTTTTAAAATCTTTATTAAATTGTCTATAACTCTAAAATCTTAGAACACTTCAAAGAAATATTCTAGTTCTGCTAGTTCTCAAAAAACATTATATATATATATATATATATTAGTATTTAATTGTATATTTCTTAATTTTATACAAAACTCAATTTAAAGACAATGTTCATATAATGTATGTAATGTGAAACAATATATATAAAGCATTCACCGAATTGAAAAGTTGATCAATTAAATATGAGTTTGAAGTTATAGCGATGTTATATCATCGATATGTGAACAAACCAATCATGTCAAGACAAAAATAAACGAGTAACTGCACTCTTGTGTAAGATTTAAGACTTTACACTCAAACAAACAATAATATGTGGTATATAAAACACATAATCAACTTTGGCTAATGGACATGCATATACATGAAAATTGCAAGAAACTACAACAAGAACGTACCAAAAGGAAAAGATAACACAGTGATGCATCAAGTGAGTAAGAACTTATTTCTGTCCCAAAAGTAGATTCTTTAAGCAATGTCCTTTTGCTATATGTTTGCTCTGCTTTAGTGGTCTTGGTCTAACAACGATTTGATTTTTTTATATGTTCTGTTGGTAGATCCAATCGATCTTGAAAAAAAATACATTTAGTTTTACATAGTAAATTTATTGTTTCATTTGAAAGAAATCTCTCGAAAAGTATTTAGTGCCCATTTTAGCAACTCTCTATCATCTTTCTTTGGTTGAGTGGCATGTATTTCTACAGTGCTCGTTTTTCCAATTATGAAGAGTGATCCTACTCATCTCAGAGATAGATAGAGAGGTAGAAATTTCTCAAATCAACTTGAGTTTTGAATGTCTTTCGGCTAATGTGCCAGGGATGGATCTCGTCACAGCTGCGTAAAACATTTTCCTTGACCTTCAATCTTTTTTATATTGGGATAGACCTGAATATTTTTTTCAAAGTTCTGAGAAATGTTTATATCCCTTAGACTTCCCCCATCCCTCCCCAAAAAGAAATTAGTTAAGAACAGTCATATGTTACCGGACTATATGTATAGACCGAATCACAAACTCATATACTAACCAAGTATCTGCAATTTTATTTCCAACATCAATCAAACTCATGACAGACGATTTACGTCATGCCCCAAGTTAACACCTACCAATAGGCTATTGCTGCTTGGTTAAACCGACAACCATTTGATTGCTTAATTCTCACTCCAATATGTTAACCAAAAAGGTATTTAATAACTTATTTGCTTGAATAAGTTGATAGTATAACCAAAAAGGTATTTAATAAGTCTTTTGTTTGAATAAGTTGCTAGTGTTGTGGGACAAAAAAAATCACCAAAATAATGAGTTTGTCTCGAGGAATTAATGTTTAATCATGTATGGTTTTAATAAACATAGTATTCCATCTGTTTCATTATAAGTGTCATTTTAGGTTTTTGCACACGTATTAAGAAAACAATTAATTTTGTATATTTTCTATATAAAAACACAATTACATATACACCTAACCATATTTCAACCAATAAAAAAATAATTTGCAACATAAAATTAATAAATCTTACATCGAAAATCAAAAATAACATTTATTTTATAACAAAAAAATTTCTCTAAAATAATACTTATTCTGAAACGGTATTACTTTGAACTTGGTGCAATATAATGGAGAGTGCTGAAGTAAAGGGAATGTGTACATCTCCAAGATAGAACGATAATGGACTCTTTATGGATTTCCGTGCCGTACTCTCTCTTTAGCTTTTTCACGTACCTTCGTCAATCATACTAATATATGCATCATTGCATGTTTCTTTATTTAAATTGAGTGACCCTTTTTTCCTTTCTAACGCTCGATAATTCTAATATTAAAAATTATGATAAATAATTATGCTGTTACAAATTATAAAAAATATTATAGATGATTTTGCAACTGATAATTTTATATTTCTTATGAAGATTTACGTCTAAATGAATCACTTGAACCTCCCTATCAGATTTACCTTTGACGGTACCTTTTGGCCTTTGCACTCTTGACGATACCATTTATACCTTTGACGGTATTCTTTACACCATGTTGTATATCTTTTGTAAATATCTTTTCATTAATTTATATAATTTCACTTTATCCAAATTCGAAGAAACCCAAATTTTTTTGATGTAGAAACACTAATGACTGTCAAGGAAGAAAAAAAGAGCATTTACACTTGATTAAGGAAACAATCTATATATACATATATATATATATATATATATATATATATATTGGGTCAGAAGACTCAGAACCGATCGATGTTTTAAACTTTCAAAATTACAAAGACTCGACTTCATTATTTTCTTATTCTGCTTACCACTCCGTAAAGGAAAGTATTTAGATTTCAGAATCAAAGATGATCAGAACTATTTCCCATTATGTCTTTTTGTAAATAAAGGCTTTCCTCCTTCACATCACTAGAGATTAGAGAATCTTTATTCTCTGATACTTTCTTTACTTATCAAGAATGCAACAGCATCTATGTCTGCACACAAAGCAAAAAAAAATCATAGAGATAGAGACTTCTCTCTAACATCTCAAAGACATTATTGTTTTAGTTAAAACGATTCTCCACGCATCTGGAGAACAAGACAGTGTGTGATTCACAATGGCTGGTATTTCAAATAAACATTTGTCTCTCTCTTCTTCTTCCTCTACAATCTCTACTCCTTGTAACAGTCGCTCCTCTGTTCCTCCTCCCACCTTCTCCACCTGGTTCGTCTTCTCTCTATATACCAAGTCTTGTCGTCTCTCTTTAGCTCTCTACTGTATTCATTTTTGCTCATATCAACGAACAGTTTGAGTTTGATTATGTGAAACCTGCAGTATATACACTGATGTTGCCGGAGATGTCACCGTTGTTGTTGATGGAGAGTCTTTTCTACTCCACAAGGTTAGTGAGTGCCAACGAGCTTATTCTACCACATACTTTTCCTCATTAAAAATGTTACAATAGATAGACAATTCGAATTCCACATTGGATATTAAACTAAAAATGTCTAATATATATAGTCCAATTCCATTTAGTACGAGATTTTTTGGAAAAAAATATATTTTTAAGAACAAATCTGTAATGATTTTGTTCTAAAACGACAATATAGAACTCCTTTTTTTTTCAAAATAATTGATGTTTTGAGAAGTTTATTATGTTTCAATATACATGATATTTTGATATTAATTTTAGTTTTATGGAAAATTATGTGATCAATGATGTTTTATAGTCTTTTTAATAATTGATTGAATAAGTTTTAGTTTATATTTTAATGTTATTTTTGTAGAAAAAATGAATGTTTTAATTTTTGTGCATTAAGTAAAAGGTTATGCATATAGTGACATACCTATTTAGCTTTTGGTCCGTCATAATAACAGTTTTTTTTTTTAATATTGCAGTTTCCACTAGTAGCTCGGTGTGGGAAGATGAGAAAGATAGTGAGAGATCTCAAGGACACTTCTTCTTCTTCTTCTTCACGTATAGAGCTCAGAGATTTCCCTGGTGGACCTCTAACTTTCGAACTCGCCATGAAGTTCTGCTACGGCATCAACTTAGAGATCACACCCTCCAACGTGGTCGACCTTCGCTGCGCATCAGGTTATCTAGAGATGACTGAGGACTACAAGGAAGATAATCTCATCGCACTAACCGAGCGTTACCTCGACAAGATAGCTTTCCTCAACCTCAAGAAGTCTGTTCAAGTGTTAAGCTCATGCGAGAGGCAAGAACTATCTGAAACATTCAAGATTCCTGACAGGTGCGTGGAGGCCATCGCCATGAACGCTTGCAGGGAGCAGTTAGTATCGATATCAGGCTTATCAGAAGAGCTCAAGGGAAGAGACTGTCTCGAGTGGTGGATCGAACAACTCTCTACTCTAGGCATTGATTACTACACAAGAGTTGTGTCTGTAATGGCCAGAACAGGTGTCCGGTCCGAGAGTATCGTCGCTTCTCTGATGCATTACTCTCAAGAATCATTAAAGGGTAGCGTCGACCGCAACTCTCATGAGCAGAGGGAGATCGTTGAAGCCATTGTAACCCTTTTGCCGAGTGACGAGAGAGGAACAATCATTCCTCTCAGTTTCCTCTTTGGGATGTTAAAGATTGGAATCACATTAGACATAGAGATCTCTTACAGGCTTGACCTAGAACGCAGAATCGGACAGCAGTTAGAGACCGTGTCTCTTGATGATCTGCTTATACCTTCTGTCGGAAACGAAGGTTCTATGTACGATGTTGACACTGTCTATAGGATACTCACATGCTTTCTTGAGAAGGTTGATGAAGAAGATGAGGACAGTGGTTATGATTCAGACTCCACTGGTCATCATCACCACGGTTCGTTGCTTAAAGTGGGACGGATCATGGATGCGTATTTGGTTGAGATCGCACTGGATCCATACCTGAGTCTACACAAGTTCACAGCCGTTATTGAGAGGTTACCTGATTACGCACGAATCATACATGATGGGATCTATAGAGCCGTTGACGTGTATCTCAAGGTAAGTATCTTTGTAGTGCAATTAAACAAAATTAATCTGATTTTAACTATTCAAAACTCCAAAAAGTTTTAATTCAATTCGAAAAAAAAACAATTCAATATAACCAAAAAAGTAAATAATGAATCGTCCGGAATTTTATGTATAGGTATATTGTCACTTTTACACATTTTAAGCGGATTAAAAATGGTAAAATATACTAATACTAGCATTTTTATTTAATATACAATTAATCAAATAAAATTTTATTGATTATTGAAAAAAGAAAAGATTAGTTATGTGGAGTAATATTAAAAATGTAGAACAAAAAATGATATTATTTATGAAAATATGAAATGTTATTATTTAAAAAACTATTACTTATTATATATAAATTATAAATGAGGATGACAAAAAAATATATAAATGGTATCAGTTATATAAAAATGAGATCAAAGTATTAACTAATTATTATGAATTAGTTATTTTGTAAATATTTATACTTATGAACACTGAAGAATCACTTGTTTAAATTATGAAAGCATGTGATTAGACTAATAATAATCAAATATGATATCATTTAGGCTCATCCATCAATGACAGAAGAAGAACGCAAGAGACTATGCAAGTTCATAGACTGCAACAAACTTTCACAGGAAGCAAGCAACCACATGGCACAAAACGACCGTCTTCCAGTGCAGATGGTGGTTCGTGTTCTCTACTCAGAACAGCTGAGACTTAAGAAAGCTTTGTCGGGAGATTCAGAGGAAGGTTTGTTGGATCTGTCTTCTGGACTTTTGAACCGAGCGGTTTCTCCAAGGGACAACTATGCGTCGATGAGGAGAGAGAACAAAGAATTGAAGCTGGAGATAGCGAGGATGAGAGTGAGAGTTAGCGAGTTAGAGAAGGAGCAAACGTTGATGAAACAGGGGATGATGGAGAGGTCTGGTAATAACGGTGGAACGTTCTTGACGTCACTGTCTAAAGGGATTGGGAAGATTGGGATATTCGGTGGTGAAAACCGGCGGAGGGTTAACCGGAAACCGAGGTCTGTGTCGGAGAGAAAACCAAGTCGAAGGGGTAGTAGAGATGATGACAAGTGACAAGTCGTAAGTAGTGTGAAACGTCAAGGTCTCTATTTCTACAGAGAGGGAGAGACAGAGTCACATGTAGAGGGTAGTGTGGTGGGCCGGGTAGAGTGTGAGGTAGGCCCATAATAGATCACATGAGGTATCACTTTCAGCCTATAGAAAACAAGGAAAACATGGGATATAATTGTGGGTTTGGGTCCAAGCCGTCTCTATCCTATAATAAAAAAGTATTAGAGATAGTTTTTCCATTGGGTATCTCAAATACTTATATTAGCATAATTTTATTCTATTATATAACTAAAAGATGTACGTATTAAATAGGCCAAATCTCTCAAATATTTTTTTTTTGAAGTTTTTGTAACAAAAATAACACTCAAGAAAAAAAATGACCAAAACAAATTTTTTTTTATTTTGAAAATTTTAATATTTTTAAATTTTTATTTAATTATAAAACTTCACCTCCAAAATTCAATCCCATAACTCTAAACTCTAAGTTTAGATTAATTAACCCAATGAGTATAAATATATATTTACATACTTTAATAAGTCTATTTTGGTCATTTTTTTTTCTTAAATACTATTTTGGGAATAAAACTTTATAGGTCTATTTTAATCTTTATCTCAATTAAAGAAGACAATTTATACAAATTTAGTGTATTTATAAAAATGGATATCAATTAAAGGTGAACTTGAAAATTCGTAGTCAACTTAGTGTAAACTTAGAATTCTTCAATTCTCCCTATAACATATGAGTATTTCATATATTTTATAGAAATTCTAAAAGAAAAAACGATTCTTAGTATTTTAATCTTTTTTCCTCAAAATTTTTATTAGACAAATATCTTCACTCTTTTTGTTCAAAAATAGTAGATAAGAAGTAAAATCTCCAAAATAACACTTATTAAAAGGTAATCAATAAATAATTTTATCAATCTGGACTATAATTCAGTGACTAAAGTTTAATGTTTAGTACTTAAGAGGTGAGATTATGGTTTAAAATTTAGAATAAAGAATAATGTAATGTTTTTCACTCTCCAAATGAGGTAAAAGAAAAATATACTAGTGCTGTAAAAAAGACAACCAATAAGATGTGTTGGTAACTTAGTTATGGGTTACCATATAGTCATCAACAAATATTTTTAATTGTATTTGTAAGAGAGAAAAAAAGAAGAAGAAGAACCACTTATAAAACAAAATCTGGTTTTGGTTTGTCAGTAAATCAAAAGTGATGGTTAATGAATATTTGGTAAACTGTAATATTCTAATCTAAATGTTAGTTTATTAACTGTAAACCGTAACTAGATGACCTGGTAATAACAAATTAGTTGAAACTCAACTTGTCTATATTTACTCTAGTTGAGAAGTGATCCAATGAAAAATAATCAAATATAGAAAGAGACATATCACATGGGGTCTAAAAACTCAGACACATTCATGAGTCTGCTTCTTATATAGTCAAACCAACACATTAAGAAACTTCCTTCCTTTCTCCGCCTCATAAAATAAAATATTAAAAAAAAGAGGAGAGCGCATGATTGATGGAAGAGATGAACATGCATCGTGATTACTTCAATCATCTCTCAACAACTTCGAAGTGACACATTGCCTTTGTTGTCTTCAGATCTGAATCTCTCTCCAATGGCGTAGATTCTAAGCAACAATGAACAGGAATCTCAGGGAGTCTGTTGGCTGTGGGAGGAATACTCCGGCGATCTCACAGCTTCGCGGAGGCGGTAACAATAGAGATTCCGATGAGAATCTTGATCTCTTCTCTAAGATCCGTCGCTCTTTCCCCTTGTCTTCTTCTTCCGACCATTTATCCGACGGTTTGTTTCAGATTCCCTTTCCTCTTTTAGAAATTTCTATTTCCAGTTGTCAGGTTCGTAGAGATGAAAACGATGTTGTAAAAATTTGCGAACTGTCTTCGTCTGCTAGATTCGATCTCTATTGCTTTCTCTATTACAGTGATTTGAAGAGACAGCGTTGTCTCAAAAAAGAAAGTATATACTTTTCGGACCAATGAAGATCTTGTTTTGATCCGTTTCTTAATTAACACTTAATCTCTGTGTTTTGTTTCTAAGTCCAGTTTCTGCAAAACTCGGGAGGCTCTCTGTCGGATCCAAACCAGCTCCCAGAGGCAAAGGTGGTGATGATCTCTTGTCTTCAGCTGAAGTAGGCAAAAATGATTATGATTGGTTAGTTTCTTCTTCCCAATCTCTGCTCGTGTGACTCACTCTCTCTCTCTTTGCATTTGTTTGTGCTCCCAGTTCAACAGTGGCTCATTTTATTTGTGATTAGCCACTGTGTATGCTGTTGTTTTACCTGCACTTGGGAGTGTTGATCTTTTTTTCTCTTGTTTTTGCTTTTGTGGGAGTGTTAAAAAATCTTAATGGTACATTCATTTTTGCTCTAGGCTTCTTACTCCTCCTGGAACACCTCTTGGGAACGATTCTCATTCATCTTTAGCACCTCCAAAGATTACATCTACTAGAGCCACCTCTGCTTCAAAGACATCAAGGGTATGAACCAAACTCTATAAGTTTTCTTCTAGAACCGCAAAATGTTGTTTTCTTTTCCTTCCATGAGTTCATACAAGCAAAACTTTCTTTAGTTAGAAACTGCATTACCTTGTTCATATAAGAGTATACTTTTTTGTTTCTTTTACAGCTTTCGGTTTCACAGTCAGAGAGTAGTTACCATCCCTCACGTCCTGCTAGAAGTAGCTCACTGACTCGCCCATCCATTTCTACTTCAGGCCGTTCACCATCTTCCATCTTGAACACTAGTTCAGCTTCAGTCTCATCCTACATCAGATCTTCATCCCCTAGTTCCCGTTCCTCATCTTCAGCTAGAACTTCCACTCCCACTCGTACTACTTCTCTATCACGTGCCTCAACTCCTTCAAGAATCCGTCCAGGGTCATCTACTTCATCTCTGGACAAGGCCAGACCGTCCCTAAGCTCAAGACCTTCGACTCCAACTTCTAGAACACAGCATGCAACAAACTCACCAAACATAGTTGCTTCCCGACCAAACTCTCGTCCTTCAACCCCTACGCGTCGAAGCACATCCACCTCAGCATCTCCAGGTGGACGTGGAGGAGCAACAAATGGTCGTACCGCACCTTCATTGTCTAGGCCAAGCTCTCCTGGACCTAAAGTCCGAACCACCACACCGCAACAGCCAATTGTCCTACCAGACTTCCCTCTTGATACACCGCCTAATCTCAGAACAACTCTCCCAGGCAGACCAATCTCAGCTGGCAGGTCTAGACCAGTCGCAGCAAAGGCAAGTCCAGAACCCAAAGGTCCCATGACAAGAAGGAACTCATCTCCTGTTGTGACGAGAGGAAGACTCATGGAGACACAAGGAAAAGGCCGTTTGAGTGGTAATGGACAGCAACACTACACAGATGCACCAGAGTCTAGAAGGATTTCAAATGTTTCAGATGTCACTTCACGGAGAACCTTGAAGACTACTTCAACTGTGACGGACAATAACAACGGGCTTGGGAGGTCATTCTCAAAAAGTTCACTTGATATGGCCATTAAGCACATGGTAAGCAAGTGGCTTGTGCATTTGTAATCCTTTATCATGTACTAATATCTCCACGTTATGATGGTGTGAATAGGACATAAGAAACGGGAAGAGTAACGGTTGCGCACTATCTAGCACGACGTTATTCCCTCAGAGCATCAGACAAGCCTCGTCCAAGATCCAGCCAATACGTTCAGGGAATAGCCACTCGGATTCTATCAGCAGCAACAGCGCAGAGAACGGGCATGAAGCAAACGATGGAAGGAGACTAACGGGGAAGTTGAGCGAGATGGACATGTATGAGAGCTCAAGGTATGACGCATTGCTGCTGAAAGAAGACGTGAAGAACACAAACTGGTTGCATAGCATCGATGATAGGTCGTCAGAACATGGACTCATGTTTGACAATGGAGGATTCGAGCTGCTTCCTGAGCCTTTTGCCCCACTATAACACACATACACACCACAAGTAAACAACCTTTTCTTCTTCCTAAAGCCACTTCTCTTTTTTTCTTTCTACATAACTTGTTTAATGGTGTGGAAAGAGAGGGATTATAAGATGTATAAGGCTCTAGTCGTTCTTGGTTCTTTGGTTAGTGATTACTTGAGTGAGGTTTGTAACTTTGTGGTTCTTGAGTGGGGCGGGGACCTCAAGTTCTCTCTTCTTGGAACTATTCATGTAAAGGATCTTGATTCTTAAAGGAAAGAGAAGTACTTCACATGGCTAACGTGGATCAGAGACATAGCTCAGTTAATAATTGAGTGACAGCAAAGCTCAACCAACAACGCCAGTAGTTTTTTCTTTTTCTATTTTAATTGTATAGACTGACTTTCATTAATGAGTTATTTAAGACTTTTCAGTTATGTTGTCTTCAGTGTTACCTCTGTCTGTATCATACCCTCATTTGTGTTCCATAAGAAACGCCTTCCCCTTTCAGGATCCATTTTTAAGCAAGATAGTACCATTATAAAATAAGGTCAATCTTTCAAATAAAATTTTCCAAATTTTTTGTCACAAAAATATCATTTAAGAAAAAAATAACCAAATAATTTTTTTTTATTTTAAAATTTTTAATGTTATTTAATTATAATCTCACCTCCAAAATCTAACCGCATAACTCTAAATCTTAAGTTTAGATTAATTAATCTAAGGGGTATAAATATATGTTTACACCTTTTAATAAAGTTTATTTTGATTATTTTTTCTTTGAGTGGTATTTTAAAAACAAAAACCTTTTAGGTCTATTTTATGTTACAAATTTAGCAACGGATTTCGTTATGTACAAATTTTCTCTATAATTTATCTTGTTTACATAAAAATATTACTAAACAAAACTAATATAACCAGTAAATTTTTTTACATCAAATGATATTCAATTTTCTTCTAGAAAAAAACGAAATCCTCAATTATTTTGAAATAAAAGTTTTTAATACTAAAACTTCATGAAACACATGGAGAAAATTATAATATCCCCCTCTTTTGTTGTGTGGGCTTTTATAATATCCCCCTCTTTTGTTGTGTGGGCTTAACGTTATGGGCTCGAAGTATTGGGCCTAGTGAACAATCTCAGAAAAGATGGGTTTCTCAACGGAGCTTCTTGAGGAATCAGAAGGTTCGGGTATTTAGTATTCGATTTTGCATTGCACGCTATTAGAAGCAACCTCATCTGTTTCAGATCCAGTTCAACAACTTCGACTCTCTAGGGTTTTCTGATCACCTGTTGTTTGGTTCGTAATCTCCGTCTTCCTTTGCGATCTTGTTCTGTTATAAAAGTTGTCTACTTTAAGGTTTTGTTCTTAATATCAGTTGCGTTGGCTTGTTTCCTTGTGCAGGTTTTGGTGTCTGAGCCATGGCTTCGAAGAGGATTTTGAAAGAGCTTAAGGATTTGCAGAAGGATCCTCCTTCTAACTGCAGCGCAGGTAATATGCTAAAGATCGAAGCTTTCGCCTTACTTTCACTACTTTGAATGAAAGCTAGTTAGGGTATTGATAAAAATCAGTACTTTGTTTCATGTATCCAAGTTATGATTTTGAAATTTTGGTCTTAAAGATTTGATTTTGTTTAAGTCTCTTTGATTGATACCGCTTTGTTGGCTGTTATAATCATAAAAGATTCCCTTGATTCTCTTGTAATCTTAAAGAGTATTCAGTTTGTACTATGTCTCTGTTGATGTGGTTATGAGGAAGAGTTTGAGTGTTGTTTTAATTGTTGTAGGTCCTGTGGCTGAAGACATGTTCCATTGGCAAGCAACTATCATGGGACCTCCTGACAGTCCCTACGCAGGAGGAGTGTTCTTGGTTTCCATTCACTTTCCTCCTGATTATCCCTTCAAGCCACCAAAGGTTTGTTTTTTTTTTTCTTTTTCTTTCAACAACTAAATGATCTTTTGTTGTAATCATCGAGCTCATATGAATATTGCAGGTCTCTTTTAAGACAAGGGTGTACCACCCAAACATCAACAGCAACGGTAGTATTTGCCTTGATATCCTGAAAGAACAATGGAGTCCTGCTCTTACCATATCTAAGGTATGAGACTTTGTATCTCTCCTTTTTTAACACAAAGAAGACTGTTTCAGTTAGTTGTGTTTAGATGATTGATTGATTGATTGCTGTGGATTCAGGTATTGCTGTCGATTTGCTCGTTGTTGACTGACCCGAACCCAGATGATCCACTCGTGCCAGAGATAGCACACATGTACAAGACGGATAAATCCAAGTACGAATCAACTGCACGAAGCTGGACACAGAAGTACGCCATGGGATGATGGTAATAAAGACTCAAAAGTGGTGGTCGAAGACAAGCAACATCATCATAACGTTATCTCGCATCCTAAAATATATATATTAAAAACTTAAAAAGATAAAAATGCATGTGTTGGTTTTAGTAAACGCTATTATGTGACCCTTATCCAGCAAAACTCAAATGCTCTTCACTCTTCTCTGCTAATCAGCTATTTACCTTGGTTTTTATGTTTATAATTTAACTTTTGGTCTAATTAGTAATAACCAAACAAAGTCCATCTTGAAAAATATTAGGCTTGGCATCTGGGTCTTTCGGATAGACCGCCCGAATCGAAATACTCAAACCTAAAACTGGATCGAAACCTTTAAATATCCAAAAGTTTCTATATTTCTATATTTGAAATGACAAAACTGAACCAAAAATCAAACAGATATCCAAATATATAAAATATTAATTATATATACATATAATATAACAAAATATATATTTATAATTAAAAAAAAATTAAAAGTATCCGAAATATTTAAAGAAAAATAAATTATTATAAAATATCTAAACTATACAAAAGTATCTAGATATTTTAATTTTAAATATTAAAAATAATTTAAACATTCAAGATTTTCATCAGAATTATCTTAATTATTTAATATTTTATTCAAAATATTCAATATTTAATTCCAACTGCCCAAACCAGAATGAGAACCAAATAAGAACCAAACTTTTCCCAAGTATTTTTTAATTCTTAGTTTTACTATTAGAACCGAATCCAAAATTATCCGAACCAAACCGAAAATAGATCTTCTTGTCCCTACCCGAATCATCCGATATCCGAAATACCCAAACCGAACCGATATCTAAAATTTCTAGACCTAGAATTCATGTTAGTTTTTTTCAGATCCAGATTGATTTGGATATTTAAAATTCAATTTTTTTTTTTGGTTTGGATTCCTGTTAGCTTCTTTTAGATCTGGTTGGTCTGGGTATTTAAATCTAGAGTATCTAAAACAGACCCAAAAACTAGAAAACATACATGAAATCCAAAAATATTCAAAAATTATTTAAAATTTTAAATGAATCAAGAACCCGAAAATATTCAAAATATTTACTCATATATTCAAAAATATTTATAAAAATCACAAAAATCTGTCAGAAACCTGAAATTGTATCTGAAGATCCAAACCCACAACTTAAAACAAATTTGTAATACTAAAAGTATACCTGAAATATCTAAATATAATATTTTGGGTGTAGGATCGGGTCAATACATCGTATAGGATCCATACAGTGGGTTCGTTGACGCCGTCAACGTTAGAGAGCTTCTTCTCAAATCAACGGCTTTTATAATTTGGTATCTTCTCAAACGACGCCGTTTCTCTGTCCTTCCCCCTAAACACCAGAAAATAAGGTGTCTTATCATTCTCTCTCCTGTTGTTTCTCTCTCAAAAATCTTCAACCTTTAGCCTCAACCTCTGATCGTATCCAAATCTCCAAAGACCCAATTCAGATTCTCGTGGTACGTTAATTCTCTAGCTACACATATGGAATCTCCTCACTTCTTTTCAGTTTTCATTTTTTTGTTTTACGTTTTTTTCAAAATTCGACGAACTGAAAGTTTCCTATTTCCTTTCCAGGACAGGAGCTTGCAAGGAAATAGACTTTCTGTTTCAGACAATTCGTTTTTTCTTTCAGATGGGAAGCTGTGTCTCTAAGGTACGACATGAAAAGACCATCCCTTTTGTTTGGTTCTTTGTCGCATGAATGAATGAATAATTAGATTTGTATTTTGATCTTTTATTATGCGATTGTACGTAGGGCAAAGACGACGATGATTCTATCCATAACATTGATTTTTCCGGTGGAAACGTTCATCTGATCACAACTAAAGAAAGCTGGGATGAGAAACTAGCTGAAGCTGGCCGTGATGGCAAAATTGTAATTCCCTCCCTTGTGTTTTTTTTTTTGTCTTTCTAAAATCTCATGAATCCATTCTCTTCTCTTAAACAGGTGATTGCAAACTTTAGCGCGACTTGGTGTGGTCCTTGTAAAGTCGTTGCACCGTTTT
Source organism: Moricandia moricandioides (assembly GCA_905132885.1). Classification (NCBI taxonomy): domain Eukaryota; kingdom Viridiplantae; phylum Streptophyta; class Magnoliopsida; order Brassicales; family Brassicaceae; genus Moricandia; species Moricandia moricandioides. The sequence goes on from CAJHQQ010002724.1 coordinate 26,410, forward strand.
ACATCGAGCTCTCTGAGAAACACCCTTCTATTATGTTCCTTCTTGTTGATGTTGATGAACTCAGCGTAAGTACCCACCATCATCTTTTGAATATCAGGAGGTTCTGACCAAAGCCCGTAACTCTGGTTGCGAAACCACTAATATTAGTTTCGTAATGTGGACCTCATAGTCATTTTCAGTTGAACTAATGACCTCTGGGTGTATCCACCGTTATCTTCAATAGCTTCTTCCCGTATTCACATCTTGAACAAAATAATCTCCATTATGCAGGATTTTAGCTCATCATGGGACATAAAGGCAACACCAACCTTCTTTTTCTTAAAGAATGGACAGCAAATAGGGAAGCTTGTCGGAGCTAACAAGCCTGAGCTACAGAAGAAGGTTACTTCTATCATTGACTCTGTACCTGAAAGTCCACAACGGCCTTGATGACTCACCCTTGTGTTCCTTCTTAAAAAGTGTCGATAAAAGTCTTTGTTCTGAATCTTCTGATCAATGGATGTAAAAATGCGAAAGATATCACAAAAACGTGCAAGCAAGCAAGTTCTAAACGTGCTTTACTTATATATATATATATATATATATTTGTTTTTGAATATGTCTTTCTCTGTCTCATTACTCATATATATATATATATATATATTGAATCTTTTCTATCTAAACGTGCAAACAAGATTCAAGTTCTCTCTCATTTTCATTTTATATTCTTGTTTACTAATGAGGAACATATATTCTTGTGGTCATCTTGTATATGTTTTCAACATCTAGTTAGGCCAGAGGAATCTTTTATTCCCTCTGCTCCGCTCGGTCCACTTCCAAGTCGTCTCTCTGGCTCTTTTTTTGCAGCAGCTAATACATTACATCCATCACAAATCAGACTCAGATTTTCATAGTACATATAAAATGTTCATGTTTACTCACTCCTTTCTCAGCAATGATAGACAGAAACTGCAGAAGCTTGAACTTGTCCTTTACAATTTTTCTGCTCTGCTCATACACAGTGGCTGCAAGGACAAAAATGGCATTCACACAACACCTTTTATGTATCAACAAAACAAATACATGGCAAGAGTGATGGTTTTTAACCTTTCCTGTGAGCATCTTATAGAGAAGAATCGTCTAATTAATATTTTAAGACGGCTACTTAACTTATTAACCGTGTGCAACAAAGTAATTTGATCAATAATACATTGTTACTGAGCTAAATATTGGTATGTCAACCCAACATCGCTGAACTATAACCATTCAATCCTGTCTACTATTAAAACAGAATGACGCAAGAATAGAGGAGTATATTATGGGCTCTCAACAAGCTACATCGGTCCCTCTCTTTCGTTTCTCTGCTTCGACATTTTGTAGAGTGAGAATATAAAGAGTGAGAATATAAAGTTCCACAATCGGAACATGCATAATATATAAAGGATTAAGGGCAATCCACTTATCACCAATTGATTTTTAAGTTGAAAATCCATGATAAACTTGAATTTAACATGTAGGATTCGAGTGAAACCGTATGATATTTCATGTCTTTTTGAACTTAGTGTTTGAGGGTATAATAAAGTATTTAATTTGCTATATAGGTGTACTTCATGTCCTGAGAGTTAAAAGGTAGTTCAGTTCGAAGTGGACTTTTGGTTAGTAAAAAACATAACAATGTTTCACATCTGGTTGAAGTTTTAACGTGGAACATGGAGAGAATGGTTTAGATATATATTTTGAACTGATATCATAGCATATTGAAAAATTTATTTTGAACTGAATATCATAGCATATAAAAGGAAGTTACATCACTGATCTTCAAAGTTACAAGCAAGCCATATGTCCTAATCTTTAATAGCTTTCTTAGTTCTTGCAATAGTAGTAGCTTCCTTTAAGACCTTCTGCATATCTCAGTGGATACTGTAATAAAAACAAGTGGTTGAGATTATTGTTTTTCATGTCCTAATAAATCATTTTACAGAGGTGTTCGTTTGTTACCTGTCGCAGTTGGTGGAAGGGCTGATCCTGAAAGGGAGATTAACGCCACATTTACCAGGCAAAGACAGAGCATTGTTGAGGTTGCTTGAAGAGTAAGAGACTCCTCCAATAGCATTTTTGATGCAACGGCACACGCTCTGACGGTCCACGGAGGTTTGAGCCTGACGGTTGAGCATTCTGACACCGTTGCAGCAGTTAGTTGGTGGAACGTTTCCGCCTTGCATCACGTAGGAGAGACAAGGGTAAAGCTGTCCAACCACGGTGTTGCAAGTCACGGCTGCTTCACCATGGTGAAAAGCAAGAACTAGGAACAAGGCTAGTAAGAAGAGAGACCTCATGTTACTTTCTGTCTTTTTTTTTGGGGTCTTGTGGGTTTTGGTTTGTGTACTTTAAGCTAAAGAATTGAGAGGTTGTATATGTAGATGGAAAGAGTTTGGGCGTTGGTAGTTGAAGAGGAGTGATTGCTAGGATAAGAATTAGTTGTGGATGAATTTAATGTCTACCTTCAACCCATTAAGATCCCACCCTCCTGATTCAGTTGCATTGTTTCTAACAATTTTTTGTAGATATTGTGTTATCACTACACTGTATTTGTGAAACTCAAGACGGATTTTAAAATAAATTAGAACAGCATTCGTCTCCAAAACCAACGTGGGGTTTAGCTAGCGGCTAAAACTCTTGGATCATCTACTAGAGATCTAAGAAGTCATATGTTCAATTTCGAGAGTTTCATATAATAATTAATATAAAGTTTAGTATGTAATTGGTTAGATCAGTTTGAAATGATGATATGATCCATCACTGGTACTGAGCCTGACCAGCCAGTTTGAAATGTTGCTTAAGCGTGAGCATTAAGCCATTCAAGTATTTAGAATTGCTAATGTATAAATTGTGGATACGGAGTAGTAGTCTTTCTTAATATGTCAATATTTGAGTAATAATGGGCGGTGAATTTTGATTGTCTGAGTTAAAGATCGCAGTGCATTGAACTCCAGAGAAAGAGTGTGGGGGCTTCGTACGTGTTTTACGATAAGAAGAATTTAAGATATCACAAAGATGACGGTGCACCTCTCTATGAGCTGTGTGGCATGTATTGATTGATTTGCGAAGAAACACCGTTTTGTTTGGTTTACAACAACACTATCTTATACCATACATAGTGGTCCCAAAACTCCTAGGCCCTAGCCATGTTCGATGATCTTTAACCAAAACCTGATTCAGAAGAAACGTACCATTACATTAATTCTGATTCCGACTTTTACAAAACTTGTATATATATATATATATATATCAAGTAGACAAACAATGTATTTTTACCTCCACGTAAATTCAAAAGTGAAAGTTACTCAGACTCTCTGAGTAGCAAGATGGAGCAACACACGAAAGAATTGAGGAGGGTACATTGGCGGCTGCTCTGCTAATGCCTATAAGTTTCCAATCACAAAACAAAAACGTATCAATGTAACATCATGATAGTTTTTACGTACACAGATTTGAAAGACCAAATAGTCACTGAAAGTATGTATATTAATGCAAAAGTGTCACCTGTTGGATTAATACAGTGGAAGGAGTCATTCCGGGAACAGTGTTAACCTCTATAACCAACACCTGCACAACTTATATGTGAGAACCCAGAAAGAAAGTTGATTTTGGAATAAAACATGAGTGTAACACATTAGTCAAATGCAATGGGTCGTATAGTACCTCTCCGGTTTCAACGTGCACAAAAGCATCGATCCGTGAAAACCCCTCTAGACCAAGAGTTTCTGCAATCAGCTCAATGCCTTTTTTGCATCTTTCTAAAGCGTCCTTACTGAAACCACACAACATCAGGTTCAATATACTTATTCTATCTTTACAAAAAAAGAGTTAAAAGTTTTGTAAAACAAACCTCATGATTGTTGGTGGAGGTGGAGTCAGGTTTATGCCTGTGCCGCCTAATAAAGAGATAAATTAGATTAATACTTACATAAAAATACATGAAGTAGCAAAGAAAGAGGAGTTGGAGTACCTTGGAACTTCTCCTCCAGCGACAGTATATCGCCACTTTCCTTGACAGTAAGACTAGGATTCAGTGAACGCATTGACCCACGCTTTCCGACTACTCCCACTGTTATCTCTACCCACCGCTTCGTACCTTTCCAAGAGAGCTGCTGTTTACCTTTGGATGAAACTATGATTTCATCGGTTTCAACAAATGGTTCGAAAATCAAGAACTCGGGAGTAGTATTTGGCATCTCAATCATTCCATGTGTCTTCAAACAAGTGAAGATAGGGATTTGGATAATCCAGCTTTATCAGTGAAGGCTTTAAGGTTGTACTAATAGGATAAGTATTTGTTTTTACCTTGGATAAAGTGTTTGGAGGAATCCTGGGTAGACAATCTTTTAAAGCTTGTACATATACATCAAGGTCTTCCGCGGAACTGTACATATAAAAATGGTTCAAATTTAAACAATCTTGAATATAAATGGCAAAAGGCTTTTGAATACGAATTACCATAATCTTGCAACACCAGTAGAGCATCCATCCTTTGCTGGTTTAACACAGAATGTCAGACACCGAAGCTTGGTCATCAATTCATCCCAAGTGTTTGAGATGGCCTCATGCATTATACTCTCTGTTCTCCTCACATCTTTGCTTATTGTATGAACCCCAAACTCTGAAAGCTGTTGATTGCGAGAAACCCAAAAGAAATGTAATTTGTTATACGAAACCGAATACTACTTGAGTCTTTCAATATATTGGCTTGAAGAGTATATTGACTTGTAACCTTACATGACTAAGAGCCTGTGATGTCATAACCTTATCCATGCATGTCCTTGAAGCTAGTACGCCTGGACCTTTTGTAAGCACGGAAGAGGAATAAAAAACAACCACGTTAACACATTTCATAAAGACAATTGAAGCGAAACCAAGTGCTGTACCATAAGTTGCAACAAACCTGTGTAAGCAACTCCTTCATCCTCCAGTAAGGCCTGCAGCGTACCATCTTCCCCAATTCCTCCATGCACTATTACATTGCATTTGAAAAATATAATCACAAATAAACTGCGTAAAAGCATATAGCGACTAAAGGTGAGTCGCATACAGAATGGAAGCATTCTCTTGAGTCTTAACAGAGAGAAGTGCTTCCGGAGAGTATCAACATTGCCTCAACAAAAATGTATCACCCTCTCCAACTTTTAGTTTCGTTCTTGCCATTTGGCCAGTAGGCCTTTTTGCTTAATTTGTTGATAGCATTTCTCCCATTAAATTACATTTGCTAATGTAAATACAAGATAAGAAACACTGAAGTCTCAATTTTAACACTGACCTGCAATGAAGACGGTTGCTTGAGCTTTCCTTGCAAGCTTGATCCACTCTCTCAAGGAAAATTTCACTGGCAGTTCGTCTGTTATATCAAACCCTCCAAACCAGCTTTGATCCTTCAAACCATCCATAAGATCCTCCATCACTTGCTTTTGCAGCAGAGATGTAAAGAGAGCCCGATGAGGCTCGATTGCTTCCAAGCACTCCGCAAGAATTTCCTCAGCTGTGTGCCTTAACACAACGGAGTACCTGAGAAGAAATAAAATCACTGGTGATGTGAAAAGATAAGGAATTAACTTGAGGAAAGTTAAAATAGTTTCATGCATGCATGTAAATTGCCTTATGTGTTGTTCCACTCCGTATAAGCTTTGAATTGTTGGACAACAATGCAGTATTGTATTTGAGGTCAACATTGTTGTATCTATCTCTAGACAACTATTGTAAATCTTATTTCACTTCAGTCCGAGAATATACTTACGGTAATAACCACACTTCTCTGTTGTCCAAACCAGATTCGGTTTTGTCCGGAAATGCACCAGATGGGTTGCTAAGTGATGGGGAAAGCAAGCAGGGAGTTACTTTGAGCTGCAAAAAAACAAGATCGCCAGAGTCAGGGAAACTGTTGTTGTGCCTGCGGTTTAGCTTAAAGATTACAGGTTAACGACAACGCCAACTGGAATTGATAATGACAAAGCGTTGCATTGTTTTCAACTTACATCAACAAATCTTTGCAGATTCATCCAGACATTTGTTCCACTCATGACAGAGACCTGCCGCTCTGAAGTGTCTCCTCCAAATATTACGAACACTTTCTGGACGTCCCCAGAGGTTTCCAGGGTTGTTGAACCTCGAAGCAAATGACTAGACTCATAATTATGCCAAGTAAGATGGGGAAGCCTTGAGCTAGTTCGGTGGAGGATGGTTCGCAAAATGGTTGAATGAGAAAATCCAACCTGAATGTAAGAACTAATTATCTAAATAGAATCTAGTCATGTGTGATAATACAAAAATCTGACCTGAATGCTAGAATAACTTAACCTAGGCATGCATGAGAGAAAGTATGAATAGATGAACAATTTTGCAGCTTAAATTCTAGGAAGATAAAAATGACGATGCAAATCATGTTACTTTATCGGCCTTTGACTGTACTTAAGAGTTGGGAACAAAAAGTTACAAATCACAAACATTTCACAAAATATGAGAAGACAAGTTTAAGTGTTTAACGTGGTACGTTAGCATAACCATCAATGTTATGCCTATCTTTAGTTACCTTAGAAGCCTGCTGGAAGAGAAAGCTATTTTGCTCCATGCCACTTATCTGTAAATGTATCCAAGTGCCACTTATAAGAGCATGCAGGGCACAACAGTGGCTCGGGGTACAATCTAAGGCCAAAAGGTTGCAATAGACTAACCAGGTTGATGTCTGTGAATAAAATATTCCCTGACTTGCGTCCTGTAAACGTTTCATTTGAAGCTGATAATATATTTGAAGTGGGAGCCAAATACCATCCATCAATGCGAGCAAAGTCGCGAAGACCTAGCTTTTGAAATAGAAGAGATGCCTCTTCACGGATACTTTTGATAACATGGATAGGGAAACGAGGTGGAGTGTGATAGGTGACCTGTTTATATTTAATAAACACATCGTGAGAGAAAATAAAGCTACTAAAATTGGAACTCAACATGCTGAGAAACCACTTAAATACAGCCAAGAAAAAGAAAGGCCAATGTTTAGCATTTTGAAATACATAACTAAGAGCACGAAAGAAAATTAATGTGTTCCAGTCACGTCTTCTTTCATTATGGGTAATGGAAATTGCAAAAGCTGTGTTTCTTTCAGTACCTGTTGTGTCGGCAGATACTTCCTCCGATAGTCGAAGATGGCGTCTTCCTTCGGGTCACCACTGCCATGGAACTGAAGTTGCACCTGACCAGATAAAATTTGGATACATAAGAAATTAAACATGATATCATAGTAGAGAGCCACTCAGTATAAGCCAAATCCAGTATCTATCTTCAAGTCATAAAAAATGAAATAGATATGGCTAAAAAGTGATAGACATCTGCTTTCACTTGCGAAGTATAACTGGCGCACAAGTTTTACAAATCCACGATTAACATGATTCATGTAAAAGTGGTAAAAAAAACGACATCTGACACAAGCTCAAACCCCGTGAAACTTAGAAAACCTCTGAAAATGTGAATACCTCAGAGGGCAACAGCACAACAGGATGGCAATCAGAACCAGAACCCACATCTAGGACGATGGCAGTGAACTCATGTGCATTTTCAATGAATACCTCAACAACAACCCTATCATCAATTCCCTGTAAGATAAAAGAAGAAAATAAACTGGCCATAAAGATATCATCCCAGAAATAAGATATTTTATTTCTTTCACTTCCAAGTTCCTATTCAGATTGTCCAAGCTTCAAAACAACGTACACCTCTAAAATAAGTTCAACAGCCTTCTTGATTGAATCCTTTACGCCAAAAGCAACCTTGACACCAATGCTTGATCCTGCTCTAGCTGGTTTTACCTTAAAGAGGCAGACGCGGAGAGAAGAAGACAAAACAAATGAAGAGGAAATGAAGTCTCTGGGTAACATTCTATATGACCAGTCTGAGAAATAGCTGGATTACTTACCACGACTTTCCCCACCTCAAGGTCCAGCCCGTTATCTGTAAACCATTGTGCTATCTCACTTTCGTCTACTTCAGTTCCCTATTAATAAGAAGATATAACTAACAATAAATACGAGTAGAGTTGTCTATGCACAATTAAGGTAAAAAAATTGAATGCAGATAAAGAGACAATATACACTACCTGCACCAAGTAGTTTGGTACTGACATGAACCCATGTTGTTTGAGCTCCAAAGAAGCTTCATACTGGAATTAGTTCACCGAAAAGAGTGAGAACCATACAACTCAAGCTGTAGATAAATATCTGTTGATCCAGATCTTACTATTAACCTTGTCAAAGGCTCGACGGCATTCACTGGATCCGGTCCCAACAAATGGAATGTTGTGACTCTCCAACAGCTCCTGCATAGTATTAATCAATTTTATTAAGGTTTCTGTATCATAAGTACTACCAACAGAAAATTAACTCATATAAAAGGACCTGAATGCCCCCATCTTCACCAAATCGACCATGGATAACAGGGAAGACAATATCCACAGCAGAAACAAGATGCCCAGCCAAGTCTGATAATGAAGAGAATCCCTGTGCAAGACTATACAATAACGAAACAAATGTTTGTAATGGCATCTAATCGTTTTCCCTTGACTGAGTCTTAGAATCGTCTTATATACCTCACCTCTCGAGCTTGAAATCAAAATCTGCCGGAGTGTTCGAGTACAGCTGAAATTCATTTCCACAAAAAGACGGAATCAAAGATAGATACAGCAGAAAGATTGTGTAAGTGTCTATACACAATGTACCAGCAAACCTGAGCGGAGGAAATTGCGAAAGCGTTGAGATGAGCATCTATGTAGTAGCAGCTCACGCTTATACCATTACCCTGATGACAATCGAAACGAGAAGGTGATGATAAAAAAAAAAAATCGAAAATCAGCGGAAAGGAATCTCAGGATCTAGAGATAGAACCTGAATGTGATCGAGAACTGATCGAGCAGAGTTGAGTGAAATCCCGCGCTCCGCCGACGGTCCTCCGCAGATGAGTCCAACTCTCAGATTCTTCTCCTCCTCTCGGTCGAAGACGATCGACTCCGAGACGGTTCGCATTGATCCGGAGCCTAGGCGTCTCTTCGTACCCAGAGTCCAGCTTGTACTCTCGCTCCGTGAGTTCTTATGATTCAGCTTAAGTGTTGTCGTTACTAATCGAGTAACATCGTTTCCTCTTCCTATGCCGTTAGTCGTCGAAAAGCTGACGCCGATCGCCATGGATGCCATCTCTAAAAGGAATCTTTACAGTTTTGGAAACAAAAGCATTCGTTGCGTCGCGGTTTTTTTTAGCGATTTTTTTGTAAAAGATTCTTTTGTGTTTATCTTTAGAATTAAAAATATTCGTTAGTGGTGAGGTTGGTGGACATTCACACCCTGATGAGTAGCTACTTCACTTGTGTTGATATATTTGTTGACCAAACTAACCCTGGCCTAATAAATCAGGTTTATAAGTCGATTCATAGATCATGTAATTTCTTACAAATGATAGGATTGCATTCAAAGTTTATCATTACATTACATGTAATAAAAATAGAAATTAAAAAAGAAAAACTAAACTTTGGAGCAATGAACACTTTTTTTTTTAAACTATAAAACAAAACTCATTCTGCTGCAACATTAACCATGAACAATCCTCGAATAGTCCTTCAAACTATGTTGTTTTCATGCATGAATGTAAAGAGCGGATTCACTCTGTACAACACAAATATTCAATACATCCGAATGCTATGAAAATTTCTTAAATGTTTGTTTGGTTTTCTAGATTTTGATATTAGCATAACCAGTTGATCATAGATGTGACTAAGAATGACTGAGATAGATGTCATAACTGATAACAATTTTCCACATCTTCCGTACCATGTAGGAATTAAAAAGAGATAAGCTTGCAGCATCCATAATAAGATCTTTCAATAATGCTTCCAATAAAACCAAAATTTGCATAGACCAAACGAAGATGTGTAGCATGAAAATGCAGAGTGATTGGCTTATTTTCAAATTCCATCTGATACTAGATCCAGAGTAACAAGAACAACAAGTGATATCACACAACTTTTTAATGTACTAATCCTTGTAATAATATCACGAAAATGCGAAACTTTTTTTCCACAATTACTTTTACCATTTTGAAACAAATTGAGAAACGGAAAGAGTTTAAGATTTAATATAAAAGGAAAGAAATCACACCCAAATGAAACATGCTAAATAAAAAGCAAATTATGAAACAAGGAAACTATTTACAGATACCATTTACTTGAGTTGGCATAGGCATAGGCAGAGAGAGAGAGATTGAACTTATTAGGTGAAGCCTCCTCCTTCATCAGTTGTTAACTTAGATCTCCTTTCTTAACTTCAACGGAGGCTAACGAATACTTATAAACCACTTCACCTCGACCCGGACTCGACTTTGTTTTGCTTCTGTTTTTCTTTTTATCACAAGAGCTATGCAACTTTTTATCATACGGTGTGCGACTCATCTTGCTTGCGAGTTGTCGCGAGTGTATACAGAGACGAATGAGTCCGAAGCTCCAGCTGCAAGTAAAACCTGGTACGGGTGAAAAGAGAGGCAACTCACTGAACCAATCTTCTGTGCCATGAAGGACGGGTAGTAGCGGATTATTCCTAGCGGTTCTCCCTGAAGGCTAAACACTTTAATCAGCTGTTTTGCAGATCCGCTCGCTATTATTGGAGCGTGTCTATGAACAGCTAAGGCCGTGAGTGAACCCCTGTGTGCATCAATCGTAAGGTATGTATCCTTTGTTGTTCTGAGGTCAAGGAACTGTATATCACCGGCCTGTGATGCACTCACCACCTGAGAAAAACAAGGAAACCCAAACCAAGACAAATATCTTCAACTCAGAGCCGAACCAATATTTATTTTTAAAACCGAACTGTAACAGTACTTTATTATAGAGTCTCAACAAGGGTATGAAAGCTGACAGTTCAGAGAAAAGTTTTGGCTTCCAACCTTTGCGAGATCAAGTCCAGGCTGAAAACTGAGTCCAACCACTCTTTCAACTTTCTGATGAGGCCGAGTCGCACAGACAAGCCTTCAATAGAAGAAATGATAGTAAATGATGTATTCAATTATTTTTGGTATAATTGATTGGGTTCTTGTGTAAATTTTCCCTTCGGGAATGAACTATACAAAGCAACTTACGGTTCAGGTGACCGAACATCATAGAGTCTCAAAGATCCATCAGCGAAACCAGCAGCAAGCTGACCCCCGTGCACTTGAGAAGCCGACTACAAAGATAACATTAAGTAAGCGAAATTCCCATGATTTATACATATCTGGATGTATTGTTAGTTTCTTCCTGCTCATTTTAAGTTTGAACAACCATTTGCTAAGAATCACACACCCACATAATTTTGTTTTCAAATAATAATCTAAGATCAGCCCAACAAATAATCCTAGCTGTTCTCCCTGGATACAGAAACGGATCCAGCAGCCAATAGCATCCGTATATTACTCCTTCGATTAATTTAATACGTTTAATCGATCATAATAGTCCGGTAGCAAATCATGACATTCTAGAGTGTTTGTATGTTATAGATAAGAAGGTAATATAGACTTACAAGTGCTGTAACTCCGCACTCTGACTCAGAGGGAATAGATCTGACAAGCTGTTCTTTCTCCAGGTCCCAAAGCGCGACTGTTGACACCTCCCCCGAAGCATACTGTTAAATACCAGAGATTCATAAATAACATAAACAGGTTTTTGTAACTTTAACAAAAATGAAGAAACACTGCATAGCTTGATAAAAGCAATCACAAACCAGGTAGCCAGACTGTTGTTGCCAGTCCACAACAGCGTTCAGGTCACGTGCACCGGGCTTGTGACCCTGAATTGAAGAAAACCCCGTAACAAGCTTTTGTTTACCCTTTGTTGCATAATTTTTCCATATCCGAACCGACCCATCACCTACCCATATTTCCAAAAGATCGTGTAAACATAAGTAACCATTTCTCAGCAGCTAGAATTAATCAATTCGCAAACGGTGGCAGGAGTTACGAATATTACATGATGCAACAAGTAGAAAAGAGTCATCAAGTTCATTGACGAAGCAGAGCTTTGAAATTCCTTTGTCAGGAAAATCATGATTGTCAAAGCCATTGAGAAGAGTTGCTTCCTCATAGTTCCAGACTCTGAGAGGAAAAAAACAGCAAAGTACTTAGTGGCGTATATGAATCTCAAAAAACTAAAATAAAAAGTCGCGAAGAAGATTAAATTTTAAGAACAGTTTTAAAGGGAAGCTTTTCTAAATGATGATACTAGACAGAGAGATCTAATCAATTAGATCTAGCTTCAAAAGAGAACACCTTTTGTTTTGGGGTAACTGGACCGTAAACAGACCAACAGAAGGTCAACCTGAACGCAAGAAACTGATATAAGGTACAGATTTTAGCTGTGCATACCTGATCCGTTCATTCTCATCTGCAGCAACTACAATAGGAGAGAAAGGATGAAGGAGAGCTGTCTTTGTTCCCGTTTCAAACCTCGTATCCCAGTTAGCAATGGGATTATTGCTGAGCTTGTTAATAGCTGGTCAAGGTAAAATGTTGTAATTCAGTTCAAGTGACTAGTTCAGTTATAGAACAAACCAGAGATAAAAGACAAAAGGTATTTACAGGAGTGCTGGCATTTTGCAATATGATCAAGTGCGAATTTTTCTTTCTCTTCTCTTTTGGTAACTATCTCTTGACTCGCATCCGTCCCACCAAGAAGTGGTTTAGAAAAGTGGCCACAGCTCCAGTTGTAGATAGTTGATAACGGGAGCAAACTCCGTTCCGATCCACTGCCACCTAAAGGCGGATCAGCCAATCCTGAGTCTGGTGAACCCAACATTTGAGGTTTGAACTCTAACGAACAAACTCTCCTCAGTAGATAGTTTGTTCTAGGAGGGCTGACCGGAGGAGTCCTAAAACTCAAGGGAAGATTACCTGTCGTGAACAACAATGAAAGATCAAAACTCACAAACACTCAATATAGGACAGCCTCCTGAATTAAGCACAACTTTAAGAAAATTCACTCTATAAACAGCTACCTGCATGCATATCAAACCATGAGGATGAACGAGCTAAGCCAGTAAGAGGAGTGTGAGATGTCGTTGCGGCTTCCCCTAATCGGCCAGTGGGCTTCGAGGGTTTCGCAACAACTTGTTCGATTCCAATAATAGAAAGCACACGTCGCCCAAGACTTGCAATACGTGGAGATGGGTCTTTAGCTAAGGCAAACATAGCTCGAACGCATTGCGAATAAACAGCATTATCCAATAGTCTTTGCTGATGGACAGCTCCATTGCTGACACTGTCATGCATGATTCCAGAATCAGAATGCAACGAAGAATCATCAGATAATGGAGATCCATTCATCAGCCCAGCCGACCCAAGAGGGCTGCTTGAGATCTTGGCCTCACGAGCCACTGGTTGGCTATCAGTGGTAGCTCTAGTCAGAGGACTCATGTGTAAAGAAACAAGCTTTGCACTCCCAGCATCATGGAGTTTAGCTATTGAAGGAAGCGAAGTAAGCAAAGAACTTGACTGAGGCTTCCAATAAGAAGCTGCGGCTAACTTTAGGTGCTGTTTGTGGCCGAAGGCAAAACGTGCAAGCGCTGTACAGACATTAACAACAGATAAGACTTAGGGGTCAAACAGAAAAATAAAAAAAGTAAGCAAGCTCGCTTCAAGATGTATATGCAGAATGAAAAAAGACAGAAACTGGAAAAGGCACAAAATTAAATATGAACTCTCTAAACGAAGAACAATATGATTTCCAGGTTGTATTGAGTTAGAAACTATCAGTCTCTCTAGCTAACGCAGCAAATAAATTGGATGCCTATGTAAACTGGAGTTATTCAAATTCAGTAAAAGGAAAATCAATAAATAAAATGTAGGAGAGAGACGTATCTAAATTAAAATAGTCTCAATAGGTTAGAAGTTTTTTGCTTTGAAGTTAAAAAAAAAAACTATTTAGGAAGCCATAGTCCCAAGATCATGAATGTTCAAAAGTTTCATGCTTTGCGTACCTACAGCAACCTCTGCCCGGACAAGTGGACTCCCATCTGAGACAACATCTAAGAGACTTTTAATGATAGCTTCTTCTGCTCTAATCTTTTCATCATCATCAAATTCATCCTCCACAACACTTTTGCTAGAGTCAAACCCCATATCAACTAATGTACCCAAGGCAAACACAGCAGCGGCCCTTACCTGCAAGGGAATGTTATGGTCAGCAATTACACTACTAAAAGAAGGAAAAATAAGAAGAAATCTGAGCTTCACCTCAGGTTGGGGCTCGGAAAGCAGAGGTGCCAACTTTTGAAATGCATTTGCCTCCCTACCCATTATTTGGGCCTCCATAAAATCTTCCCACAACTTTCCAAGACAAAGACAAAGCCATTGTAAAAACAATGGTTCTGGCTGTGGATCACTTGGTATCGATGCTTCAAGGTGCCCCAGACAAACACCAATCAAATTTGCTTCAAGACATGCTTCCTGGCCTCGTCGGTGTCCGTCCACAATGACAGCGAGAACAAAAGCAGCCATAGCTCGTTGTTCTGGAAATGCACCTGAGCTATCTAGAAATCTTATGAAATATGTATGCCCCCCATCCTTCACAAGATCAATTTGACATGACTGAAAACAAAGAGAGACCAGTCAATATTAGATTAATCCAAAGACTGCGACGAGAAGGGTTAAGCAGCACGAAAGTGTGATGGCGGGAGATTAATTTGATGTCCAAGGATATGATATTAACTATTTAATGTGCAGAAATATTAGATGGTAGATTTGTGCCATTCAGCATTCATCTCAAAATAACTAGATGGAAAACATCAGAAGATAGCCACCATAGGAACTAGCCCAAATTTGTAAAAAAAAACAAGCAGATGCATGACAAACCACAATCGTCCACCCAGAAAATAGCTAATGGAACGCAAAAGAAGAAATTACCTTATCAAGTGCAAGAATTTTTGTCCATATGAAAACAAGGATCTGTCTTAGCTCATTTGTTGTTGTTTGCAGAAGCTTCAGCACATATGGGAATATTCCAACAGACAAAGCCTAGAAGAATATTCACTTCACGTGTAAATACATAACAGGAAGAAACTATGTGTAAGCCAAAGGGAAAGGGAGTTCGAGCTTAAGATTATACCAGATCCACGGCCCATGAACCCATATCAAGAAATCTTCCAAGAAGTACAAGAGCACGAAACCGATGGCATTGGCTAAGTAACACCTGAAGAAAATTAGAGTCTATAAATCCGCTATGATAGAAATATGAAAACACTGTTCTATGATGGAACCTCCAGAAGGAAGCCCAATAATATTCCTCAAGTCAAATCCACACAAAACCTATGCGAAAATAAGAAATAAATATGGCTTTTCTCTCTCACACACACAATATAAATAGAAATGAATACAGAAATTTAAAATGCACCTGAAGAACAATAGGCAACTGCTCTGGTGGCTTCTTATGCTCAGATCCATGATCAAGCCACACCTCAAAAGCTGTCAGTTGCTCAGTAAAAAATGGACTTGGCTAGAAAAGGGAAAGAATCAAGTTTTATCATCAAGATAAGCGTCATCTTTTACAATTAAAAGGAAACTACATAGGACAAAACAAACCTGGAACTCTGCGTTTGGGTCCAGAACAAGTTGGGGAAGGTGAGAAAGGCATATTTCAGCAGCC
Source organism: Moricandia moricandioides (assembly GCA_905132885.1). Taxonomy (NCBI): domain Eukaryota; kingdom Viridiplantae; phylum Streptophyta; class Magnoliopsida; order Brassicales; family Brassicaceae; genus Moricandia; species Moricandia moricandioides. Next base: position 42,080 of record CAJHQQ010002724.1, read on the forward strand.
ATGTCCCATGCATCCCTGAAAAGCATCCAACCACTGACTGAGGGAAATCAAGACACATAACATTTTATCTAACAGAAGAATAGGGTTCTTCTAGAATACCACATATGATGTTGATGCGTAGGAGGTAGCATAGGGTGAGATATTGGATTACAATTTGCGGACCGCATTATTCTCTCAGCAAGTAAGAAATTTCGGAAAAGGCTAGCGACCAACAAATCCTGTCTGAATAATCTCTGGAAAAGTTCTGCAGGGAAAAGTAATATTCATGAGAGACACAGAAATACAAACAAGTCATTAAAGAGACTTGGCCTTAATACAGTATGCCAACTGTTTGGAGCAATACCATGAGGAAGCACATTCCATGCAATTGTATCCGTCACTGCTGTGAAAATCCAATTCAACTCCCCTAACAATGTCTTACGGTCATTTTGGCGGCCTGGAATCCTGTCAATAAGTGATTCATCGATGATTTCTTTCAGAAGAGAACGCCTGCAGAACCTGCAATGGAAAGCCTCTTGTAAAAACTGTAGCTAAAGAACATGCTACCTAGGATTATATAGAGTAGCTTGATGGAACTACAAGAACGTATTGTAGGAAGAAGATATTGAAGGAAGAAAACTTGACATCTGAGTACGCAAAGAACAATCAGACGTGAATATAAGATTTACCATTTCAACGCCATTTTAATGGGTGTCGTGAGGCAAGCAGTAAAAACATCAGCTGGAAATTCAACGCTCTGAGGAAGTGTCTCATGTACGTCGCAAGCAGCAAGTAGAATACAGTCCCTTGACGATCCAGAGGAGCCAGACGAGCCCCAATCATGAAGCTGTCAAAAGGAATAAACGAATTTCATCAAGTTATGGAACGCCCATTGCAGAATTAAGTCTTAAACTTGACAGGAGGATGTGTAAAATGAGTAAAGTGGTTAATTACTTTACCTCAGCAAAGGCATTAAGAATCATCCTAGCCGCAGAGCAGTCAAAAACATAGATCGACGGTGTCTTCAACCAGGAATCAAGGTCACTAATTGGCAATGGAATGTACTGAGTATAACTCTGCTCAAATACAGGATCAATCAGTACGTGGCAACGGACGAAAAGGAAGAAGAACATCATAGATAATAGAAAAGCTAGCAAGAACAGACCTTATTGAATACCCAAATTTCACCATTAGCTGTAGGCTTTGGCACACCATGCCCATTATAATGGAATAAAACTCTCTCGGTTTTCGCATATTTCCGACAAGTCAAGCACAGCTTCTTGACTTCTTCTACCGTCGGGTCTAACTGAACCTTATATCGAGCCTGCGAAAGAGAGAGAGTATAACATAAAATGAAAATCGCAAATTAACAAAACAATAACGATTGGGTGCAGGGCAACAAATAATCACCCTTGGTTGCCATCTCTCATACTGAGTGCTCAGGTTTTGTCCAATAGTCTCGAGAGCTTTCGGCGGGGCCATGGAAAATGGGTCTGCCATCAAATAAAAGAGAAATAATATTGATTGTGAAGACAATGAAAAAAAGTATAGACACACAAAAGAAAGAGTGTAATAGGGTTGATTTGGCCTATGGTTCAACCTATCCAAGCCTCGATTCTTGCACAAGGAGATATCTTTATAACATCCGGCGGGTCAACAGTAATATTTAAACATAGAACTAGAGCTACACATCCTGTTTTCATCTGCAAAGTCAGCAAAGAACAAACGTTAGAACATCAGGACACGTAGTAGGGAACAACAGCAGATTGTATCATCACGATTCTAGATGATGTAGTTGCCCTATGCTTCTCTTTCATCCTCAATTGCACTAAACAGAGAGATCAATCCAAAAGCTAGTCTACCAAAACTTACAGCTAAACAACGTTACGATAGCAAACTTACTCGCTCTTTAAGCCGCCACTTGGGAGCCAATAGAATGCCCTCGGAAGTCCCCAATAGCGCAGAAGCCTCGGATGCGTCGTGTCTAAGCTCGCGGAGGACGATAGTCTGAGGCAAGTACGCCATACTAGTCGCGGTGGCGGCTCTCTCCGTCGTACCATTTCCGTAAATACTACTCATAGCATCGGAATCTTTCCTCCGCGACGAATCACCGTGACTAGAGACAGAGTCCTCGTCGTAGCGGTGATTTGAAGCCAGAGAAACAGAGGATTGCGAGAACCGAGATACCATTAAGTCTCCCAATGCCATCCAAATCGGAGAACACACCAGAATCAACCGCCACTCGAAATCCCTCAAATCGAATCACTCAGCCCTAGCTTTTTCGTTCGGATTGGGCGAGAATCGGAGATCAATTAGAAACGAACAAGGAGATAAGCTAGATCAATCAACAAAGCCGCTGCACCAGCGGCGAGATAGCAGAGAATCCAGCTCGAAAAAATAAACAGATGGATAGAGAAGCGGTGACGGGAACCCTAGGAATCTAAAGGAGGCGGAGGATTTGGAACGATGACGGTGATTGAGACGGAAGAGGAGGCGCGTAAACAGTGGTGATGGTGGTGGTGGCGGCAGAAGAGAGAAAGTGAGGATGCGATTTAGTCAGAGGAAGAGAGGAGAGAGAGACAAAGGGAAAGTCACCAAACACAATTGCGTTTTCTTTCCACTTCTCTCTTTTTTTTTTACCCCTCTTGAGATGTGAAAATCTTGTCATATTAATAACCAAATTATTATCTTATTAGGAGTATGAGATCCGAATGTATTAAATAGTGTAATTAAGTGAAGATATGAAACAATTGTAATTTTAATCTGATTCTTTGGTTAAAATCATAGATGCAACCTAAACTTGGTTTTTCTCAATTAAAATCTATATCCAAATTTTAAAAAATTATCTTTTTAACAATATTAATTATGTTATTACAAAGTATGAAAAACATTACATTGACGATATAACATCTGATATTTTTACATATTTTATGAGGATTAACATCTAGTTTTTTTCAATATTCTGTATAATTCATTTTTTTAGGAATCGAAATCAGGTTTTATGGTGTAGAAATCTGGACCAAAGGAATTTTCACCAAGAAAAATTGTCTATTAGAGTTTTAGGTTAATCCCTATATACCATTTGTTATTGTTGTAATAGAACTTAAAAATATGAGGTTTAAATTTATCTGTAAGTTTTAGGATAAATAAAAAAACTATGGAAAACCATGCAACAAATAAAGTAAAAAAAAAAAAGAGAAATCGTGTTTGGACTTCAGACTGAAACAAAATATTTGGTCTTTGGATATTGTTTTAGGGTTCAATTGGTTCTTTAGGGTCTAAGTTGGTTTGTAGATATTTTGCACATAATTAAGTAACTAGAATTTTTTGGTTCGAATTTGATTATGTTCCTTTCATATCTACGTTGGTTCATATCTATAATGAAAATATCTTTAAAATACCTTAGATAAATAGAAAATCTGGATCGGTTTAGATATTTAAGACTAGAACAAAATTTAAAGAACATGAACTTTATCAAAATTTAGGTCACAAATGTCATATATTTCAAAATAACCAAAAAAATATTAAAAATTGAAATTGAATATTTTAAATTTTCAGTTGACATTTAAAAAACACATTACTCAAAAATATTATAAAATAATTATGAAAATTGCAAACAAAAAAATATTACAATTAAATTATAAATTAAAATATAAAAAATAAAACATAGAAAGTCATAGTATTGTATATTCATGTTTTAGGTTGGGTATGAATTTGGTTCTTATCGGATTGGATCAATTTCAGATCAATTCTTTTCGGGTCTAAGCCTATTCATGTAGTTTTTTTTTTCCGATTATTTTGGGTAAAAAAATTCTAAAACCAACTAATATAAATTTTCAGTTTGATTTTATGTCAAATATTTTCGGGTCAGTTCCGATTTAGATCACGGTCCAATAAAATGGCCACACCTATAAAATATAATCAACAATACACATAATAATTCATTCCAAACCCAATGAAAAAATGTTTATAAGGTCGTTAGCTGCACTTGGGTATATATCCATTTCAGAGTCAAACTAGAATGTTACTCACTTTTGAACAACTGTAATATTCAGTAGATATGTAATGTTTTGGAGAAGTCTATCTCTCAAGTGCAAATTAAGAAGATATGGACATGCTATATATGCCGAACCTGCAAAGAGGAAGAAGTAGAATGTTCAGATTCAAGGTCACTTGGACCATTTGTGTAGTCTGTTATTTCAAACTATAAGTATACAAGAGTTATTCCTTGACTGACAGAATATTAGCATAAATATATCATACTTTTTATTATCCAATCAACAACTTACAAAAATATCATTTAGAATAATATTTAAAAGATGCAAATGTTTTTTGTCCGAACTTTTATATGAAATTTTTGGTAAAGCATTTGCATCTATTATAAAAATAAAATAATTTACTATACTTTGTTTATTTAATTTATTTAAGAATATCCAAAAAAAAAATTTATATTTTAAAAATAAAATTTAAATATTTTCAAAGAATATTTTTTTAAAATTTAAATTTGGATTATTATTTATATTATTATTTGAATTTTTTATGTGAAATTTTTTATGTATACTATCTAAACTATTAAAACTGAAGTTTACTACTTAACCCTAACATTTCCTAAATAATTACCATTGAATACCATTGATATTATCTCTACATCCAAACACTAATGCTTAATAAGAAAAAAATAAATTTGGGCTAAGCCTATTAACAATCTTTGTCATTATAATTGATTACTTCATAAAAAAAGTGAATATGTATTATTCAAAAATTTATAATAAAAACAAAATTATAAATATATATAGCATTAAATTAGTTTTATTTTTATTCATATTCATATAAGCTACCAACTATATTTGAATTATAAAAAAATAATCATGTTAATGATTTTTAATCATAATCTAAACTTATTCATTTACAATAACAAAATCATGTAATTTTCCATAAAAATTTAATGACTAAAATACATACTAATCTAAACTATTAAAACTGAAGTACATTTAGTACTTAACCCTAACATTTCCTAAATAATTACCATTTAATGCCACTGATATTATCTCTGCATCCAAACACTAATTCTTAATAAGAAAAAAATAAATTTGGGCTAAGCCCATTAACAATCTTTGTCATTAGAATTGAATATTTCATAAAAAAAGTAAATATGTATTATTCAAAAATTTATAATAAAAACAAAATTATAAATATATATATAACATTAAATTAGTTTTATTTTTATTCATATTCATATAAGTTACCAACTATATTTGAACTATAAAAAAGATAATAATCGTATAATACTAAAAGGCTAATAAGCTTGATAGTTAGCCTGTCCACATCAGCTCAGAAAATCATCCAATAGGAATGCATTAAACTGCCACGTCAAACCCATTTTTTTGTCCATTAAGCTTGTGTGTTTAGGCGATTTGGGCTATCAAATTTTCTTCGAGGCCCACATCGAATCGTCTACTCCGTGTTTGGGAGTTGGGCTTTCAAACGTTTATTACGGTTTCGTGATGTGGGCTGCTCAGTGAGAGGCCCAGACGAATAAGTGCAGTTTTATCTCACCCGAGGCTTCTCTGATTCCCTATTCCTCACTCTCAAACTCATCGTATCAAAACCCTATAGCTTCTCACTGTATCTTCGACTTTTCGATTCCCCACTCCCCATCTCATTTCGATCCATCGATCCTATGAAAACCCTAAAGCTTCTCTCCCTCTATCCTCGACTTCTCCGATTCCCTATTCCCAATCTCATTTCGATCCATCAATCGTATCAAAACCGTAACGCCTCTCTCCCTGTATCTTTGACTTCTCTGATTCCCCACTCCCAATCTCATTTCGATCCATCAATCGTGGTCTTCAATACCATGATTTCGGCCGCGCCCTTTCCTTTCTCCTTCTTTATAACCCCCTTTCGTTATAAACCAGATCTTACTAAGTTGCTCCCGGTCTATCCCGAAAACCTTCCGACGAAGTTCAAACCATGCCACCGAAACCAAGCAGCAAGCTTCATGTGTCCTCCGCTAAATCCGCTAATTCTCAGGAGGTTATGTTCTTCAAAGACATCTCACTGGGGCCCCATGAAGCCGAGTTACGGTTTCGTCTGATCCACTTCTGGGAGGCTCGAAATCCGACTACCAAAACCCTTATTGGTCTCGAGATGCTCCTCATCGACGAACAGGTTTGTTTATCGTTTGATTCTTCAAAAATTAATTCACTCGGTTCTTTTTTAATTTCGGCTTAATATGCACGAACAGGTTTGTTGATCGTTTGATTATTTAAAAATTAATTCACTCGGTTCTTTTTTAATTTCGGGTTGATATGCAGGGAACCGTTATTCAGGGCTTTATTCCATCAAGGCGTGTTCAAACATATTTGCCTCATATGAGAGCAGGAGCAGTTTACAGGCTCATCAACTTCTACGGGTCCAAAAGCAAAACCGTATATCAAGTTGTTGATCATGCCGTGACTGTTTCTTTGTCATGGAACTCTGCCATGTTTGCTCTTGAGAACGGTTCCATCTCTTTCGACGAAGACCGGTTCCGGTTCCATTCACACCAGGAATTTGAAGATAAATGTGATCTCAAAGGTGCCATTTATGGTGATCTCTCTAACATTTCATACCATCTCCGAGTTATATAGTTATATTTTATACTTTTTACTTTGTCTATCTAACATTCAAAATATAATAGATGTAGTTGGCCACATGAAGCTGGTCAATGAGAAGACCCTCAATGATCGTCCCATCCTTGATGAAGTTGAGATAGCAGCCACACGGCGTGTTTTAGTTCATGTGCAATCACATGGGTATGTCTTTACTTAGTTTTAGTGACGTCCTCTTATTACATGTCTTAACTATAAAGTGCTATTCTATTGCAGTGGACCTTTGATGAAGCTCTACCTTTGGGACCAGGCCGCAACAGACTTCTGTGGCAGATTCAAATCGTCTGAAAACACTCCCACTGTGTTGTTAGTGACAACTGTTAACCCGAAACGTCTTGGAGGTTATAATTTCACTCTTTCTTATGACATATATTTACTAATATCTCTCACGTAATGTGTTTACCAAATAGTTGTCTGTCATTTTACTACTCAGCACTCATACTCTGTTTATATATCTTCGCTTTGTGTGGCTTTTAAATGGTTTCCTCATAATTCAACAGGCACTTTAGCTCTGACATCTATGTCATCTTCACGGGTGTTTCTGGACAATGATGTCCAGCCAACCAGAGATTATCTTAACTGGTTTGTATTTAACGGTTATTCTTTGGAAAATTGTAGGAACATTCTCATATAATCCTGTCACAGTAACTGATAAGAAGTAATGGTTCGTAAATTGATTCAGGTTGGGGTCTAATCCAGAAATTGCTGACATGGTTAATGCGGAGGTGGTCACTAAGGCTGAGACACTTACTATAGAGGAGATATACTCCTACGTCAAGCAGGAGGATGCGAAGGTACAAATGAAGCTCTAAATTTGTCACTCTATATTAGCTGTTAGATATTTGCATAACTTGCTTATGCACTGGCGCAGGTTGCCTTTTTTGAGTGCACAACAACCATTGATGACGTTGTTCATGACTCAGATTGGTATTATATTGGCTGTAGTACGTGCCATACTAAGGCTACCAAAGGGCCTACTTCGCTGGTGTGTTCAAAGTGTGGCAATGTGAACGCGACGTGTGCTGCGGAGTATGAGTGCTATCCTCATTATGTTATTACACTTTTTCTGGTACTGACTTCTGTTTTTTTTTTTGGCAATAGGTATCGTGCAAAGATATCTGTATATGACAATAGTGAGCAAGATGTTTTCGTCCTACTTGGCGATGCTGGTCGTCAGTTGATTGGTAAGAAAGCATCAGAATTAGTTGACAGCTACTTTGAGGTAACCTAGTCTCGGTCTATTCATCAACACATTGTTTTGCTTGCACGTTAGTCTAATCCAGACCTATTAATCTCACATTTTTTGTCTTACACGTAAGGCTAATCCAAACCAAGGAGTTGATCATGAGGTGCCTGTCCCACAAGCTTTGGTTAATACCATTGGACAAACACACAAGTTCTGTGTGAAAGTCTCAGACCACAACATTACTGGGAAGACTCGGGCTATAACTGTCACAAAGATCATCTCCACGGTAGGTCATCCACTTGAGACAGCCTCGGTTGGAAACCCCATTGCCCCAGCGCCCGTTGGAACCTTGCCGACTGCAACTGATGTGTGTGGGCCTTCGAAATCCTGTGAAGGTACGTCAGATGAAGGGGTTAAAAGGATGTGTGGCAGTGTTGAGTCAGATATAGCAAAACGCCCTAGACATGAGACTTAGAACTTCCACTTATGGTCTCATAGGTTATTGAGTTTATTGCAGTTTCTTTTACTTTCAAATTTTCCTTTCAGTTTAATTTAAATGGTCCTGTTTAGAGTAAACTTTTTTATAAGTGTTCATGCTACACTTGGTATTCCTGGGACCATCCTACTTGAGCATTGAATTTTGTTTTAAGAGTGAGTCTATACGTTTTTTGTCTTGAATATAATTCTTCATGCAACTTTATCATTTCCTTTTATGTATTTGTTCTGGTTTCTAAAAGCCATGTAGTTCATATGTAAAGAATTGGAGATTACATGTTCAAGATATACTAGGAGGTCCACTCTAGAAAATTAAATCAAATGATTGGGAGGTTATATACAAACCCCCGATACCCATGCTAATCATAAAAAAGATAAGAATATAGTTATCTATAAATTTGTAACTCATCGATTCCTCGAGTGGACTATATGTCGGCCCATGATTATGCACCGAGCTCATACAAGCTTAGGACGTCGTTTGTAGAGCTTTTCAATTACTTTGTAAATAAATACAGAATCCATTGGCGTTATGTGATTTATTTTAGAACTTAGTCAGGTCCAACATCCATTGGGTTATGTGATTTATTTTAGAACTTCAAAACATAAGCATTAAAATTTCATTTATTAACTAAGACCAACCAAATAAAAAACTCCTATTGGCATTATATATATTTGCAACAGCATTGATGTAAACAAAATATTGAGCACCATAAAAACATCACCCGTTCCCTGGAAACACTATAGCCATCTCTTTAGATATCATGAACTCACACCCACATATTTCTTATTCATTTTTCGCAGACACAGAACCTGCAACAACACTTCCTGATAGAAAGCTCACCATCAAGATTAAGCGGCCCAATACAAATCAAACAGAAATAGACTTCGGGATAAAATGTTTAACTACTGCTAATGGTCATTTATCCGATGCAACGACCGACCTCATGGAATACATGCTCACCTACCATGACGTCAACATCGACGCCGCTACACGAATTATAGACTTTACTAGCGACAAAGTCGCATCAGTCATTTCATCACTCACCGATTACGCAGGTACACACCTACGTATATTTCTTTGCTTAACAGATTTCAACCCCCAAGCATCCCACAGAATTGACGTCGACGTTGCTAGCATCGACCTCAAGAACACAAGCAGACAACCCACACCGGAAGAAGAAGACAAATTATGCATCATCTGCCAGTGTACATTCTTTGGACCAGAGGATGTAAATTCATTGCAGTGCAACCACATATACCATCATCAATGCATATCGGAATGGATCGGGAATAATTTAAGTTGTCCAATATGTCGTGATACACGTATCTAACTTCGCATTTCTAATTTACATAAACCATATTATATTCAGAAATTAAGCCATATTGAACTTTTTGTTTGGTGAAAAAATTATTATTATAATTTTATTATCTCAAGATTGGAATAGAAAAATTGGACATAGCCCAACAAAACATCATCAAAACTTTACTACATCAATATTCAATATACTATTGAAGACCCAAGAATATAACACGGAACTGCATTCTTTACCAAACAATTGTTACTATGCCTAGCCAAAATGATTTCGAAAATTAATAGCTATTTCTTTCAAACTAATTGGCGTAAACCCAATTGTTACCCTTAATTTTTCAATCAATTCAAAAATCTTTATATAAAAAACCATTAACTATCTGTATTCCTATATTATATGACACCCCACAAGGCTATTGCATTACCAGACTATTCTTTTAAAAATATATGCTTTAAGATATTGATTTTGCAGAATTTTTTTTTTTGGAAATAAATTGGTAATAGATTAGCAAACAATTGTTATTAGGCCTACCAAAAAATACCTGAACCAAATAACCAAGCCAAGACTAAATTTTGAAATATTCGAAATTTTTATGTAACTTATTTTAATTATTCAACTAGCCTTTGACCCGCGCGCCCGCGCGGATGTTATTTTTGTGAATGTCTAGGGTGTTATTTTTGTGAATGTCTAATATTTTAAGCAATTTGTTTGATATAATTATATATATGACTTGAACTTAATATTCAATATCCGTTACCCGATTTGGGATCTTATCCTCTTCGAAAACGGATATTCATGGATCATGATAATAATTTTACGGATTCGATTGATCCAATTATAAATTCGGATAGCAAAATTTTAAGTCTCGATATTCAGATCCAGATATTAAATATTTAAAATTTAATTATAGTTATCTATGTATATTATATATGTTTTTTATATAAAATAACTAAAATTTTAATGATTCTTAAGCTTTTTAAATAATAATTTTAAATAGACTAAATAGATGGTTAATAATTAGTTTTTAATTTGTTTTAAATTAAAAAAATAGGTTCGGATGTCTGCGTGTATTTGGATTTTAGTACGAATATTCTAACCCCAAATATCCGAATCCGGATAACAATTTTACGAATCCGACAAATGCATATCTGAATCCGTATATCCTAGAATACCCTAGATATTTGATCCGTCCTAGACCTAATTGTATATATGTATTATATGGTGATTTTTTTTTAATTTATAAATTACATTAGTTATTCTTATTAGATATATATCTTACAAATGATAATACATTGTATTTGTTTGTATATATAACCATTTATAATAAATATTAATTAATATGTATTTTAGTCATTAAATTTTTATAGAAAGTTACATAATTTTGTTATTTTAAATGAATAAGTTCAAATTATAATAAAAAATTATTAACATTATTATCTTTTTTATAGTTCAAATATAGTTGGTAGCTTATATGAATATGAATAGAAATAAAACTAATTTAATGCTATATATATGTATAATTTTGTTTTTATTATAAATTTTTGAATAATACATATTCACTTTTTTTATGAAGTATTCAATTCTAATGATAAATATTGTTAATGGGCTTAGCCCAAATTTATTTTTTTCTTATTAAGAATTAGTGTTTGGATGCAGAGATAATATCAATGACATTCAATTGTAATTATTTAGGAAATCTTAGGGTTAAGTACTAAATGTTCTTCAGTTTTAATAGTTTAGATATTTTACCCAAACTATAATAACAATTGTGACCGTTAATTTTTCAATCAATTTAAAAATCTTTATACAAAAAATCATTAACTCTCTGTATTCCTATATTATATGACACCCCACAAAACTATTGCATTACTAGACTATTCTTTTAAAACTATATGCTTTAAGATATTGATTTTGCAAAAAAAAATTGTTTTGGAAATAATTTGGTAATAGATTGACACTTTATATTGTTTCTTAAAATCAATAAGTATATATCACGTATGGAAACTGACTTTCCCTTCTCTTATCTCCTCGCCTCCACACATCTATCTTTGATAAGATTAGGTCTCTCTCTTTTCACAAAGCTAACCCTAAACCACAGGTTCCTGTAATCCATTCCCTTGCCCTATCAGAAACCTAAATCGATCTTCGCCCCCTCCGACCTAGATATACCGGCGGCGATTCTCGGAAAATAAGATTCGAAAGTAAGAAACTTTGTTAATTCACCGTCATTTGATTCTCAAACTGAGAGTGGGTTTTACAGATTTGGGATATAATCCGATAAGGGTTTGGTGACTTTGGAATCAACGGAGAGATGGCGAAGCCGGAATCTTCGGATTCGGATCCGACGGTCATTGCGAAGTCAAAAGAGCTGAAGCGTGATATTAAAGAAGTGCTTGGGACCATTGAAGAAGACGGTGGTGATTTGAGCGGTCAGACAAACGATCAGTTGCAGATGATGATGAAATCTCCTTCTCTGGAGATACTGGAGAATTCTCTAAGTCAAAGCATGCATCACAAACTGTTACACCGGCTAGGGATTGAAAACGATGTCGTACGTAACGGTCAAGAAGCCATCGTTCCTAATATTGTTACTCAATAAACTCTTCATTATTCCATTTTATTCTTTTATGTGTCATTATTCCATCGTTTCTGATGAACTGTTTTTGAATACAATTTTATTAGGCGACAAAAGGACCAGGAGAGATGGGGATAAAGAGCAAGATAGCAGGAGTAACAAAAGAAGAAGAGATACAAGAGTTTATGCAATCTGGTCTTAATGAACTTTTATGTCATGTGTCTAACGAGCTCATGAGTGATACCGTCGTTGTGGCTTCTGGTCAGGTGAGTGATGTCACGTTCATGGAAAGTTCGTATCTTTTGATGAAATTAACCACAGAAGAATTTTTTTTTGAGTTGTTTTTTACAATTTTTGTGTATTATTCTGCAGACATATGATAATGTAAGACTTTTGACCAAGAAAGGCACTGAGTTCGGAGCTCTTCTAGGCGATTCTTCAAATCAAATAGACAGGTTACTGAATCCGTTGTTGATCTTGAACCAATTACAGCAACTGTATTCCATAAATTATAAATTTTGTTCTTTCTCGACAGAGAGCAATGGTCACAACGAACTATTCATTTGAGTAGCCAAACTAGGAGAGTTGGAGAACAAATAGCAACACCAATAGTAGTACGTATGAGTCATTTTTGGCCAATCACAGATCACGCCAACAACATCTTAGGCACTGCTTTCATATGTTTTGATTTTAAGGTTTGTTATATATTTTTATTGATTTGTATTGAACCAAAAACAACAACTAATTATTTGTTTCGTACTCAGGGACAAACTCTGGAAGGGCGGCTCTCACTTAACGCAACAACTGATAGCCCTGAACTGATATCAGCAGGGGCTATATATCAGCTGAAAAATTATATTGTGGTCCCAAACAATCGCAGATACAGGCTAACTCCTCAGCAATACTTAATTCATATCAACTTTGCCACAAGTTTGACGAAATTGGTAGGCACGATCTCGCACTTCCCTGCCCACAGCTTCTCCCCTCACAACTTCAGCCAACTTCTACAATCAGCCACTTCTACCACCTACCTTCCAGGTATAAGAATCGTCTTACACAAGTATCAAATAGTTACTAATCACATATACACAATAGATGTAGTTGGCCAGATACGTATTATGCAAGGAATGAACTACGCCTACCCTGAATCAAAAGCAAAGCTCATTATTGGTTTGCTTTTAAACAGGTATAACTCACTAACATTTATGACATTTTAAGCATATATTCGAACTTATATAAGACAATATTGTAGATCAAAGATGGTAAAGCTAACACTATGGGACAATGAAGCATCTCTTTTCCGGGTGCTTCAAAACATAAGCAATCGGAAATATCAAGTTGTCATAGTAACAAGCGTAATCCCAAGTTTAAGTAAAGGTAATGAAGAACAACTTCAATTTTCAATACATTCTTAATAACACTTTGTTATTTACAGGTAAACTATTGCTTGCGTCATCCACGGCGACATGATTTTACTTTGACAACACTATCAAGCTCATCGGAGATTTCAAAGGCAGTATGAGAACCAATATCAATATGTGAGGACTATCTAAAATTATTCTTTTAGACATTTTTTAAATTTCAGAAAGTTCTTCATACTTACTGTGACTGCTATTATAATGCCTGAGTTGAAGTTATTAATGTTGCGAACTTACTAAAACTTTTTTGAAAAGATTTGTTAAAATTATTAATATATATTTATATTTAAGTTAAAATATATTATTAAGAATTTAGCATTAGTTTTTATTTTATACATTTTATTAAATTTTTCTAATGATCCTTCAAATTTATAGAAAAAACACACATATAATGAGTATTCACTTCTATTTTTATAGAATGTTTATATATATATATATATATATATATGTTAATTTGTGTTCATATTCTACTTTCAAATGCTTCATAGTTTTATTACATCAACTATAACTTTAGTATTAAAAATAAAACCTACACGCCCAATAATATTACAGTAATTTGAAACATTATTATAAAATTAGACAATGTATAATACCTAATTACTTTGTTATATAAACCATACCTTTGTGGTATGTCTATAATGTTAGTGATGTACTTAAATGTTTACATAAGACTTATGAATTAATTTATAAATGGAGTAACACCAAAAATTCAAAAGTTACGATATGCTATATGCAAGTCAAACCTACGATATACTATATGCAAAGTTAATGGAGTAATACGATTTGTTTGTAAAATAGGAAACATAAATATTAATGGAGTAATATGATCTTCTCTATTAAAAGAGAAGTACAAAAAAAATCTACTTGGCAAAAGTAATAATAGGACTATTTCATTGATTTATTATTATGACATTTTTGATTATTTATTTTAATCAAGTATATCTATATCATTTTTTAAATTTCAATGAATCAATTTTAATTATTTTTAGTTTAAACAAAATCAGTTAAGGAAAATCTAAAAAAAATCTAATTAAAGTGTTTAATTTTTTTTATAAACTAATGCATTATTTAATTTCGTAATGAATACTATTTATACTATTGTAAATTAGTTTAAAGTAAAATTTAAGAAACAAGAATAAAATTATATGCAATCTTTTATAAATTTTATAATTATAGTTTATTAGTATTAAATTAGAAGTACTATATGAAATAAATGTTTTCATTTAAATAAATAAATATCATTCACTGTTAAATTAGTGTTAAAATTTGTACATTTTTATAAAAATAAAATTTTCAACATTTGTTAAACTTTCATATCTAAAATTATATATTATCTTCTTTTGAGACTCAAAAAATATACAATTACTAAAATGATTATAACAAAATATAAATTATATAACTAATCTTTAATTCATGTGTTATTCACAAATATGCTATTAGAAAACTCTAAAATTTAATAATTCATTTAAAATATTAATAACAAAAAAAATTTAAATATAATTTTAATATTTTTAATTATAAGAAATAGGTTGAAAAATATAAAAAATATTTACCAAAAAATCAACTATTTTTTATATAATTAATGTACTATCATAAAATAATGCCGGATAAAAAAGATAAATAATAAGATTATAGAGTAGCAAAATATATAACACTAAAATGTAAATTATTTGGTTAAAACGTTTACATTAATATTAAAGTTTTATATTTATAAAATAAACAAAAACCCGCACGGATGTGCGGGTCAAAGTCTAGTTTGTTTTTAAAAAAGGAAACATAAATATTCCATAAATCGTAACATCTGAAAATTAAATAGCAATACTCTGCCATTTAAGAACATCAATCATGCGACAAATTTAGTCAGAAACGGAAAGTCAAACCTAAACTTAGGAAATAAATTCTGGCCAGAAGTAATATGATATGTTTTTAAAAAAGAAAACATAAATATTCCATAAATCGTAACATCTGAAAATTAAATGGCAATACTCTGCCATTTAAGAAGGTCAATCATGCCACAAATTTAGTCAGAAACGGAAAATCAAACCTATAACTTAGGAAATAAATTCTGGCCAGACTATCATTCCTCTTAAAGAATTAGAGAAAATATCACCTAACGTTGGAACAGCAGAACAGTCCTAAGAAGACAACCCCAACTAACTCTCTCTGGTGAGGACTCTATCTCTATCATGGTCGTTTGGCATTATCTACCTTTGATTATCTTCTTATGTTTCGATTTATGTGTTATTATTTATTGTTCTACGTGATATATGTTTTCCCCATGGTAGAAAGCAAACGATTTACCACAACAATCTTTTAACAATGCTTCATTTGTTAATATACTTGCACTGATTTGTCATACGCTATACACCTCTAGAACTGATTTAGATTAAGTCTCATAAAACCTTCATATTTATATTGTCAGGCTGATAAATCTTATATGTTTTCATAAATGGTTTATAGACTTACAAATCATATATGGCTTACGAATAGATTCTAACTCGAAGAACCCGAAAACCCTTTATAATCAACTCTTATTATACCCCTTATAGGCCCAACTATTTGTTTCAATAGTTTTTCAAAATTATTTTTAATAGAATAAATGATTTGATTAATATTTTAAATTATTGAAAAGTCGATAACGTAATTAAATAATTAAAGGGGGAGTAGCTTATTAATAAGGATTAGACAAGAGAGGGAATAAAAGGCGAAATCAATGTTTTTTAATAAAAAACACCTGGCGATAAAAAAACACCTGGCGATAATATGCAGTATATGACCTTTAGAGAAAGTTGGAATCTCGATTATATGTTTGCATACATCATGCAGCTCGTGAGTACTTCGTCTTATTCAAATTACATAGTTGCATGCATCATGTTTTCTTCCTACGTTTTAGAACAAAAAATTAGAAAATTTTATTAGAAAAATTACATATTGTCAATATTTATGTAGTGATTAATTCAAATAACTAAGATGACGTATTAATAGTACAAATTAGATAATATTAATTTCAGTTTTTTCCATATGAAAATAATTTAGATGAATAAATAACACTTCAATATCTGAGGTATTTATTCAACAGATCTAATGCAGTAGCCTAAACAAAAATTAATGTCTAATTAGAAAGCGGAGAAATTAGTTTTTATTTTAAGGTTTACCAGATCAACTGAATGAAGAACCCACCTCCTACGCCCTCTGTGGATATTCCAGGTAAGACAAATCTTTACTTCTGTATTATCAATAAAAATTAAGTATTATGCAAATGCACTGTGAATAGATCACATAGTTCTTAATATATATAATCACTTAATCATGTTATATACTCCCATCACTAACCTAATTTAGTTTAGTGTTATATATTAACTAATTCTGTAATAGCAATGGCAATGTGACTTATACATTATTACTATGAACTTC